>CM064523.1:36444069-36477631 GCA_032716605.1 Paralithodes platypus
AACGTCACAAAGCTATCTAAATATAGCTAGATTTATAACACGAATCCTTCTTACACGTCACAAAGCTATCTAAATATAGCTCATTGCTTACCGACAGATCCTTCTCACACTGCACAAAGCTATCTACATATATCTAGATTGTAACCTCCATATCCTTCTTAAACTGCACAAAGCTATCTAAATATAGCTAGATTGTTACCACAGATCCTTCTTAAACTGCACAAAGCTATCTAAATATAGCTAGATTGTTACCACAGATCCTTCTTAAACTGCACAAAGATATCTAAATATAGAGCTATAGGTTGTTACCACCGATCCTTCTTACACTGCACAATGCGATCTAAATATAGCTAGACTGTTACAGACCGATCCCTTCTTAAACTGCACAAAGCTATCTAAATGTAGCTAGATTGATACAACAGATCCTTTAAACTGCACAAAGCTATCTAATTATAGCTAGATTGTTACCACAGATCCTTCTTAAACTGCACAAAGCTATCTCAATATAGCTATATTGTTACCCACAGATACCTTCTTAACCTGCACAAAGCTATCTCCATATAGCTAGATTGTTACCACAGATCCTTCTTAAACTGCACAAAGCTATCTAAATATAGCTAGATTGTTACCACTGATCCTTCTTAAACTGCACAAAGCTATCTAAATATAGCTAGATTGTTAGCACAGATCCTTCTTAAACTGCACAAAGCTATCTAAATATAGCTAGATTGTTAGCACAGATCCTTCTTAAACTGCACAAAGCTATCTAAATATAGCTAGATTGTTAGCACAGATCCTTCTGAAACTGTACAAAGCTATCTAAATATAGCTAGATTGTTACCACAGATCCTTCTTAAACTGCACAAAGCTATCTAAATATAGCTAGATTGTTACCACAGATCCTTCTTAAACTGCACAAAGCTATCTAAATATAGCTAGATTGTTACCACAGATCCTTCTTAAACTGCACAAAGCTCTCTCAATATAGCTATATTGTGACCACAGCTCCTTCTTAAACTGTACAAAGCTATCTAACTCTAGCTTGATTGTTACCACAGATCCTTCTTAAAGTGCACAAAGCTATCTAAATATAGCTAGATTGTTACCACAGATCCTTCTTAAACTGCACAACGCTATCTAAATATAGCTAGATTGTTACCACAGATCCTTCTTAAACTGCACAAAGCTATCTAAATATAGCTAGATTGATACCACAGATCCTTCTTAAACTGCACAAAGCTATCTAAATATAGCTAGATTGTTAGCACAGATCCTTCTTAAACTGCACAAAGCTATCTAAATATAGCTAGATTGTTACCACAGATCCTTCTTAAACTGCACAAAGCTATCTAAATATAGCTAGATTGTTACCACAGATCCTTCTTAAACTGCACAAAGCTATCTAAATATAGCTAGATTGTTACCACTGATCCTTCTTAAACTGCACAAAGCTATCTAAATATAGCTAGATTGTTAGCACAGATCCTTCTTAAACTGCACAAAGCTATCTAAATATAGCTAGATTGTTAGCACAGATCCTTCTTAAACTGCACAAAGCTATCTAAATATAGCTAGATTGTTAGCACAGATCCTTCTGAAACTGTACAAAGCTATCTAAATATAGCTAGATTGTTACCACAGATCCTTCTTAAACTGCACAAAGCCTCTACCTATAGCTAGATTGTTACCCCAGATCCTTCTTAAACTGCATAAATCCTATCTAAATATAGCTAGATTGTTACCACAGATCCTTCTTAAACCTGCACAAAGCTATCTAAATATAGCTAGATTGTTACCACAGATCCTTCTTAAACTGCACAAAGCTATCTAAATATAGCTAGATTGTTACCACAAAATCCTTCTTAAACTGCACAAAGCTATCTAAATATAGCTAGATTGTTACCACAGATCCTTCTTAAACTGCACAAAGCTATCTAAATATAGCTAGATTGTTACCACAGATCCATCTTAAACTGCACAAAGCCATCTAAATATAACTAGATTGTTACCACAGATCCTTCTTAAACTGCACAAAGCTATCTAAATATAGCTAGATTGTTACCACATAGTCTTCTTACACTGCAACAAAAAGCTATCTAAATATAGCTAGATTGTTACCACAGATCCTTCTTAAACTGCACAAAGCTATCTAAATATAACTAGATTGTTACCACAGATCCTTCTTAAACTGCACAAACCTATCTAAATATAGCTAGATTGTTACCACAGAGCCTTCTTAAACTGCACAAAGCTATCTAAATGTAGCTAGATTGTTACAACAGATCCTTTAAACTGCACAAAGCTATCTAATTATAGCTAGATTGTTACCACAGATCCTTCTTAAACTGCACAAAGCTATCTAAATATAGCTAGATTGTTACCACAGATCCTTCTAAACCTGAACAAAGCTATCTACCTTATAGCTAGATTTTTACCACAGAGCCTTCCTTTAACTGCACAAAGCTCTCTAAATATATGCTAGATTTTTACCACAGATCCATCTTAAACGGCAACAAAGCTATCAAAATATAGCTAAATTGTTACCGCCGATCGCTTCTTAAACTGCACAACGCTTATCTACATATAGCTAAATTGTTACCCACTGATCCTTCTTAACAGGCACAAAGCTATCCAAATATAGCTAGATTGTTACCACAGATCCTTCTTAAACTGCACAAAGCTATCTAAATATAGATAGATTGTTACCACAGATCCTTCTTAAACTGCACAAAGCTATCTAAATATAGCTAGATTGTTACCACAGATCCTTCTTAAACTGCACCAAGATGGCTAAATATAGCTGACCTGCCACAGCTCCTTCTTAAAGCTGGAGCCTGGATTTCAGACAATAGTCTGATGGTAGATGTGTCCATAGAGGGACGGACTGTGTGGATAAATGTTCCATACTTGCTTGCTTTAAATACTTGCTTGTATTAATTTAACGTAGATTCGACCCCAGGCTCCAAGAGACTGTCATAGGAGTTAATAAAATAAATTATTTTTATTTTCAAGCAGGCATGGGACATAGGCCCTTGTATTTTTATCATTTTATGCACATAATGTTTGCCACATTTGTTCACTTGCTAATGGGCCAAGGCCGGCCACTCGCTGTACATAACATTTATTTAACTTGTCTTGGTTAACTTCATTTGTTTATTGCACTTAACTGTGTTGTTGCTGGACTCAACATAGCTGCTTCACGACTGTGGCTTCATTTTTTTTTTTTTTGTAATTCAGTTAGCAATTTACAGAGTTGGTACCACATAGTATGTTACAAATATGACATGTACCAGCCTTGCATAATTCCAACTAAGGATAGCCCAATAAGGCCATTAGGCGTATTTCCATTGGGGTCCTTGTGGGATTAGGTTAGCTGGGGAAAATGGGGAGGAAAAAGAAATAGATACTTTAGAGAAAGTATTTCTAGGGGGTTATTTTAAGATACCTTACATCCTATAGTAAATATCAGTAATCCGTAATCAGTAATCATTTCAGTTTGGTTTGTCTATCTCTTATGTCGCATTTAGTAGTAGACATAAGCTTGGTGCTCCCTTCTCGCAGCTGTCCGGTTCAGGTGTTCCTTCAGGCTACGTCTGAAGGAATACAGTGTTCTCTTTTCACGGACTGACTGGGGTAGGTCGTTCCAGTCTTTGATGGCAGTGAAGAAGAATGTTTGCTTACCCTGTCCTTGGATTCTCGGGACCTTACAATTAAACATCCTGTTTGTTGTATTATGTCCACTCCTCTCATTTGCTTTAACAAAATCATTCTTTAGATACTCTGGAGCTCTGTCATAGAAAATGTTGAAGGCATTAGTGAGCCTGATTTGTTTGGCCCTGTCAGAGACATTGAGCATACCTAGTGACTGAAGTTGTTCCTGGCCAACATGTGATCTGGGTCCTAGGTTCAGCATGAACCTAACCATTTTATTTTGAGTGACCTGAAGTTTGTGCTGTGCTGATTTAGATGATGCAGAGTACCAGGATGACACAGAATAGTCAAAATTACATTGAATAAGCGCTTGGCAGAGGGTCTTTTTGGTCGCCGCGGGCAAGCATCCCACCTGTCTATACAGGTATTTTATACGTGCTCTACACTTACTCAGGATAGATTCCAAAATTGTTTCACCTGACAAACTCGCGTCCAGTTTTAGTCCGAGATATTTAACTTGTGACACTGTTGTTATAGGAATATCATTACAGTTGACCGAGAAGCCCACAATGTCTTTCAGTTTGCGTTTTGTTCCACATAAGATGGCTTCCGTCTTGCCTAGGTGAAGAGATAGTCTATTGTCCACTAGCCATTCACTACATGATTCTAGTTCTTTGGAAAGTGAAGCGGCAATACTTATTGGGTCTTTTCCTGAAACCAGAAGCACGCTGTCGTCTGCATACAGTAATAATTTACATGAGACGCTCAGTTCCATGTCGTTCACATAACAGAGAAAGAGTAAGGGACCAAGGATGCTTCCCTGCGGGACCCCACAGTTAATTGGCATAGGATCAGATATATTATCATCAATTTTGACTCTTTGGGTTCTACCACTAAGATAAGATTTAAACCAGTTCACAGACCCTATGCCCATTGCTTGTAGTTTATTATATAGGATTTCATGGTCTACTGTGTCAAACGCTTTTTGTAGATCAAGAAGAACCATACCGGTGTAGTTACCTTTAGACATTTCTTTATGAATGTGATCCGTTAAGTGGATGAGACAGGAGTTTGTCGAGTACATGCATCTGAAACCTGATTGAAACTTATAGAATAGAATATTTTGTTTGAGGTAGTGTTCAATTTGGGTGTATACCGCTCTTTCAAGGATTTTAGATACAATATATAATATGCTAACTGGTCTGTAGTTACCAACTTCTAGTTTATTCCCTTTCTTGAATAGAGGGATTACAATAGCTTCCTTCAGTTCAGCAGGTACAGTGTTGGTGTTAATTGACAAGTTGATGATGTGGGTTAGGGGGCCTGCTATACCAATGGCTCCATCTCGTAGAAATTTGGCAGGAATTTTGTCTGGTCCTGTGCTTTTATGTACATTTAGGTTAGACAGCTCGTCAAAAGTGTATTTAGGTGTAACATTTTGCAATCCAAATGTGTTCGGGTGTATGTCTTTATCTCTGTAGAAATTTCGAAAGGTGGCCGTTGTTGTCGTGTATTTATTAAGAGGTTGAGGTAGGTTCTGTGCAAGTGTGTTTGCTATGGAGGTGAAGAAGGAGTTGAAGTAGGTTGAAATTTGTCGTTTATCGTGGCAAACCTGATCATTAATGGTGAGAGCAATATTAGTGTTAGACGAATCCCTTGTCTTGTTGCTGTAGCCCGTTGTTTTTAGGTGCCTCCATAGTTTCTTTGGGTTATTCTGATATTCCTCTGCCTTATTGTCAAAATAATTAGTTTTCGCTGATTTTATTTTCCTACTTAGTTTATTCCTGGCCCTGTTGAACTCATGTTTCAGACCTTGATCCTGTCTATGTTTCGCTAGCCTTTTTAACAGATTGTCTCTGTGTTCCAGATGGTGTAGTATGTCATTGTTGATCTATGGGTCTGACCTTGCTTTAATTTGTATGTCTTTCAGAGGAGCTATTTCGTCTAGGATGTTTGTGATGATGGTTCTGAAGCCAACCCATGCGTCATTAACGTTTGTACTTCCAAACACTGGAGACCAGTCTGTATTCCATAAAATGTCCAGAAATGTTTCTTTATTGTAGTTTCTGAGTGACCTTGTTTTGATAACCTTGTGATTCTCTAGGGTAATTTTTGTGGTTTTTCGTGTGCAATATGTGACGAAGTGATCACTTATCCCAGTCTGTATAACCCCTGATTGGGATATTTTGTCCTCTCTGTTACAGTTTATGTGGTCTATTATTGTGGCAGTGTTCTCAGAGATACGTGTGGGGGTTGTGATGAGTTGTTTGTGATTGTGCATTGTCAGTATATGGATATATTCTCGTACAAGCCTATTATTTCGTTGTTTGTAACACAGGTTAAAATCCCCTAGTATGATGGATTCATTCCGAGGGTCTAGCGATGACAAAGTTCGTTCAAATTTGGTCAAGAATTGTGTGTTGTCTAGTGGCCTATAGCATACCCCAATTGTGATGGGTCTTGTCCTCGGCAGGTGTAGATCGATCCACAGAGCTTCGTGATTTTCAACATGGAGGTCGGTCCTAGTTGTGTGTGTGAGGTTGTTTTTTACATACAGACATACTCCTCCCCCATGCCTTTTGCGATCATTCCTAACCGTATTGAAACCTTGAATGTTTATTTCACCATCGTTTATACTTGAATCCAGCCAGGTTTCTGTGATTGCAATAATTTTTACTTTTACTTTTACCTACTTGCACAGTTGGATAGCAAACAGGTGCCCCGACACCAGTTGTATAATAGTGTATCAACTGTCTAATAATACAATAGTATTGGCAGCTGCCTACTGTTTCTTCCAATATGTCGATGATCCCTGGGTTAGTGCGTGCACCTTTGTTGTTCATTGATGGTGCCCAGTAACTGCCACGTTCGCTCAATTGACCACTTGCGAGTTTCAGGCTATAAGGAAGTTGGATTTTTTTACATTGATATTTAGCAGTATTACCAGCTAAAATGTGGTTGTAGTACATTTGTAAATAGCCTACACACAAAATCAACATACTTTTTATCCATTAGACATATACTTTATTATTGTATTTACGTTTAATACCGATGTTTACGGCACCAACTTCCTTTTAGAACGAAACTCGCAAGTCGGCAATTGTGGGGACATAATATACTTAACCCTTACTGTACCAGTGACAGAGAATCGCCATCAGTAATAAAGTAACTCGTCAGTACCAGCGACGGAAGATCGCCGTCAGTACTGTGTGATAGTTGTAACTGGCCGTATCGAGCGGTACCAAGTACCGTGAGTTGTATGCACTGTTTTGAGACCTTGACAACACTTCTTAGCTTATTCAAGGTCTCACAGCCTAGCTGGTTCAATATTCCACCAACTCTGAAGCCATTTTGGCCTCATTGTCTGGTACTCAAAGGTACATTAATGGTAATACCCTCTGGTACAGTAGGGGTTAAATGATATATCGCATTTGATTAATTAATAGGGGTCCAGGTTGCATGAGTGCCCTTTCCGAAGCAAAGGGTGGAGGGCTTTATTGGATTAAAGTTATATTGGTGGATTTCTTCGAATTAGCCACTCTGCGATTCTGGATGTTTTTTTGTTTTTATATGTTGTTCAATGCCTGCTCATAATTAACTTTTGTCACTTTCTGTGAGGAATGTTTTTTTACATTGACTCTACTATAAGAAACCTGTTGAGTGTATGTCATTGTAAGACTATTCATCATAATAGTAGTTAATTACATGGTAAATTACACTTTAATTACATCGCCACTTAATTTATCTCAATAAAGTAACATAAAAGCAGAGCATGTTATATCCCTGGTCTCAGCTTGGGAAAGATCCGCCCCAGTGATCGACGGATACGGTGCGGAGCGTTTACTAGAGTGTAATTTCATGTTTAAGTTTCGCTACACGCACAGAGTTCTAGTCGGTGTAGGGCAGAACTTGTTTTGAGGATTGTTTATGCCCTTTTGGTCCTCAGAGAGCCTGGATTCGCATGTTGTGTGCTCCGTTCTGTTGCGAGTTGGTGGATGGTCGGTGTGGAGACTATAGAGATAATGAACTTAATGCGCATACATAGCCAGCACGGCTATGTATGAGCATTAACCCTCTCCGTCACATATGACGCGATCACGTCATATGGTGATTTCGCTCAAAAGTATATGACGCGATCGCGTCATATGAACTTAGTGAAATAGCTCAATAATAAGTTTATGACGCGATTTGTGTCATATTGAGCTCAGTAAGTTAGGTAAGTTAGATCATAATCTGGTGGCAACTCCAAATTCATCCAACTTCTAAAGGTCCCTCAATGTGAGAAATAGTGTTGTGGGGGAAATAACGGGCGCTCGGGCAACCTCTAACTTTCGTAAGTTAATAAGTCGGAAAGAGTTAAGTTTACGAACTTGAAGTTTCCCCAGCTATTCATTATATATATATATATATATATATATATATATATATATATATAATGCATGTGTGTGTGTGTAATTAGAGAGAAAGAGACAAAAATTGCAATAATTGAATCGATTCCAATATGCGGTAGTTGTGTGTGTATGGTGTACTTGAACATGTAATGCAATAAAATGAATTAATTAACATTTAGAGAATATAACATGAATACAGAAATATGTTCATTTTTTTGTCATTCGTTCAAATATTCTCGCTTTCTTCTGGTAATATTTACTTTGTGATTTGTAGCTATTGTCTCATTCCCTCTAGAGGAAATTGTTATTTATTTACGTATCTGGTGAAGTTATTGTAACGCCACATAGTTCATAATTTTGGCCTCTCACAGATCACTGCACAGCTTTGGTGTCCACATTATCAAACACACATATTGAGAGAATACAATGGACAGTAATACAATATATATATATACAGTATATATATATATATATATATATACCCGGTATATATATATTGTATAAAAGCCGGACTTCTTAGGATTTTTTTTTTTTTTTTTTTTGTCTATATTCCATCTACTTCCTCTCGAGCATAGGCTGAGAGCCTTTACACTACACCGCTGAACACGGTGAGGCCCGTGAGGTCTTGTTCCAGTCTAGGGAGTGAGACATGCGAAGCACCCCGGCTCGAAGCAACTCCATATCTGAAGCCGCTTCGCCTCTGCGCTTCACCGTCTCATCCCCCACATTCGGACCCTCACTCTCAGAACGCCACCTATTGAGCAATTAACTCACTAGGCATTGCCCCCCTGTAACATATTTTGAATATGGGAATATTCATACAATGCTATTTAATCAGGGAACAATGAGGGTATTGTTTGTTGGTATTTCGGTGTGCTGTGGTAATGCACTGAAACTAGATACAGCACAAATTCCATCCCAATAATATCTACCCTTTGACATATTGGGATTCGAACCCGGGTCCATTGGATTACCAGCCCAGTGGCAAGACCACTCTGCCACACCTCCCCTATTAACAAGTGATAGCATTGTGAACAAAGTAAGAGAAATAGGCAAGAATAATTACAATTTGGCAACACGAGAATGGAACAAGATAGACTCTTTGGTTTTTAAGAAGTCAGATTTAGAGCTACTTAACGATATAGGTAAGGATGACTCTATTGTTGTGGTTAGGCCAGACAAAGGGAAAGGGGTTGTTATCATGAATAAAGTAGATTATGTGTCTAAAATGGAAAATATTCTCAACGACAAAACAAAATTTAAACTGATCAAAGGAAATGTGTTTGATACCACAATTAGAGGAGAAGATAAGCTCAATAGAATATTAAGAACAATTAAGGAAAAGATAGATTATGACAGTTTCAATCATCTGTATGCATCGGGTTCGACTCCAGGTGTCATGTATGGATTGCCAAAGGTCCACAAACTAGGAACTCTCCTTAGGCCCATAGTTTCTTCCATTAAAACGGCTGGATATAATTTAGCTAAATTCTTGCAACCTCACAGTCAATGAATAATACTGTGTCAAACTCTAGGAATTTTGTGAATGAAATATTAGGACTAGACTTACCAAATGAATATGTTTTAGCGAGCTATGATGTGGAATCTTTGTTTACTAACGTACCACTAAATGAGACTTTAGATATTATTCTAGATAATTATGAGTCAGGAGATTTCTTTGGCATAAGCAAGGATATAGTAAGGAAATTATTTAAGTTTGCCACCTCTGAATCCTGTTTCCTATTTAATAACTCTTTGTATAATCAGGTTGATGGAGTAATGATGGGATCGAGCTTGGGCCCTTTATTTGCTGGCTCATTCTTATGCAACCGTGAAGTTCAATGGCTTAATAACTGTCCTACTAAATTCAAACCCATTTACTATAGGAGATACGTGGACGACATGTTTTTGATATTTAAGAATGAAAAAGCTAACAGGGGTTTCTTTAACTATATAAATAATCAGCACAAGAACATTAAATTTACTTGCGAGCATGAAAATAATGGCTCCCTTGCATTTCTGGATATTCAAATAACGAAGACAACCAATGGACTAGTTACAGGTGTTTACAGGAAGCCAACTCATACAGGACTCGGCCTTAGCTGGTTTAGCTTTTGTCCTCAAATATATCAAATCAATGTTATTAAAACTCTGCTTGATAGAGCCTATGCCATTTGTTCAAATTATTCAACACTGCATGATAAAATCTGTAAATTAAGGGATTATTTTTTGCAAAATAATTTTAAAGAAAGTCTTTTTGATTCTATTCTCAAGAAATTGTTGTATTCCAAAATGTCTCAAAATAATTTAGTCAAATGTGATGTTCCTAAATTAGTATAGTACATCAAAATGCCCTTCTATGGCAAGGTTAGTTATGATTTTCGTAAAGTAACGCAAAATATTTTAAGAAATAGTTTTCCATCAATAAATTTCAGAATTGTTTTTTCAAATTATTTCAGAATTGGATCTTATTTTAACTTTAAGGATCTTGTACCAAACTCTTTGTGCTAGAATATAGTTAGAAATGTACTTGTCCTAGTTGTCAGGCTAGGTATGTTGGTTGCACTACTCGATCATTCAAAATTAGAGTATTTGAGCACATCGGGAAAAGTTACAGATCCGGCCAGTTATTACAAAAGATGTCATTCTCTGCGATACGAAATCACTCGCATGATAAGGATAATTTTTTCACAGAGAATGATTTCCAGATCATAGCCAAATTTAGGAGTCAAAGTGATACATTGACAGGTGAGAAAATATGTATTCAAAAACTCAATCCCGAAATAAATCTTGCTAACAACAGTTGAACTGTGTCATGGGTGGTTCATTTGAAGTTTATAGGTGGTTCAAAGGTTTACTTGTTTCTCATAATCTCTGTCCTCTGTCATTTTTATTCATCTTTGGTTCAGTGCATTGGTGACTTCTGTACTGACTGGTTGTTCTTGGGTTGGTTTCTTGTCATATATGGTAAGCCTGCTGATTATTTATATATATATATATATATATATATATATATATATATATATATATATGTGTTTTTTGCTATGTATTTTTTTCGATTAGGGACTTATATAATTAATGGGTTGACAGAAGAAGTTTAATAAGGGCTAGTATATAGTCGATTCTTGATGATCTTGTTTGTTTGTGTACAATATTTTCAAAGAAGTCAATTTGTTATTAGCGTTGTTGATATAAGTTGTTTACAATATTAACGTAAGGGTTTACTTATATAATTTTACTGAGGAGATCAATTTTGTAGAATGTAATTATAAAATCGTTTTACCTTGATATTTGATATTACTGGGGTGATACATTTAATATAAACTGTCGTATGATATTTTTCTTTTATAAACTGTCAATTATAACTTTTCTTATAAATTGTCATATACAATTAGTGGTGCTTATTTAGTATTTAAAGCATCTTTCTATTAATTTAGGATTTAGCGTCTATGTTAGACTTAGCTTTGCATATATGAACTTGAGCTGAGATTATGTTCTGTTATTGTTAAGTGATTGTTTTCAGTCTTCAGTGTTTGCATTGTTAATAATATTAGTTATATTTGTATTAATTTAGAATTTACATATGAAACTTTCAATTTTGTGTACTTATTCAGGCATTATAGATAATTTGAATAAGTCCTTCTTATTCCTAGCTTGTGATTGTTAAAATTATTGCACTGAGTTGTTGTTTCTGCTGTGCTGATGTAGCTGCTGCAGGTTTTCGTACAAGGATTGTGTATTAGATAAGAATTATTTTGGAAATATAATATAGATTTCTGAATAATTAACAACATTTAAAATTGAATGAATTACATTCGTTGTCCCATTGTTGTTGACTTTCTACAGGTATGTTTTCTTAGGGATCTTGGATTTTCCTGATGATGGCTGCGAGACGTTTGCCGAAAATTTGAAAAATAAATAAATAAGATGTTTCCAAGCGTCCTTTTCCTCCTTACCCTTCTACTATGGAAGCTGAGATGCCCTAGGTCATCAGCTGATGTTCTTTTTACTATATATATATATATATATATATATATATATATATATATATATATATATACTGTATATATATACATATATATATATATATACTGTATATACATATATTTATATATTATATATATTTACGTTTAGTTAATTTTAGACTTGTCTTCATTTTATAGGTTCATGATTGACTACCTGAGGATGGCCTTCCTGTTTTGAGCCAAAAATGTTTTGAAAAAGAAAATCTAGTAAGTAAATAAAGCATGGCATTTCGCATCACAGAGAGGAAATCAAAAGTCAACTCTGAATGTGGAACGATTAAAACAACAACAGCAGCAGCAACGGAAGCAACAACAAGGAGCAGTCTCACGTGTCCGACACCAACAGACCTCTGCACCTTCCGATAAGCAGCATCCTGCCAAACGACAGGAGGGTGGTCAAGATTCGTCCCCAAGTGTGAGCCATCATCAACAACAGCAGAGAGGGAGGCCCCGTGCTCCTCACCATCGGGCCCCTTCGCCTGTGGACGTTAAACAGCGTGACCGGAAGAGGACATCCTTCTACAATCCTCGCTAAGGAGGTTGTTGTATACCTCTTGTTGTTGTTGTTTGTATTGCTTGAATTTGTGACCATAAATGACCATTGATAATCAATTCCCCTTTTCAAGCCTTAATGATCGAGATTTGCTTTTATTCTTTATTTCTTCAAAAAATAATGATTGTATTATTCCACTCAATATTGTAGAAAACTTAACTTTTGACCCTTTTAATCTTGATATTGATCAGCATCAATTTTATTTAGACCCAGATAATTTCTTAATACATACTCAAGGCTATAAAAATCTAGTATGTGACTATATTTGTCCTAGTTCTTTATACAATAATTTTCGAAACATCCCTGATGCCACGTTCTCTATTTTATTTCATAACATTAACACTCAACGAGCGGCCTAGGCGATATATTTGACCATGCCGCCCAGCGGGGGGTTTTACCATAAATGGGGTTGTTTCCGTGCTCTTTTTCATGCATAACCAAGAGCCAGAGCGTAATACAAGTATGTATCCCTGAAAGGGCGATAAATGAGCTTTCCAATGACACCAGAACCATCCTTCTACGATAACTGGTTGTCTTGCAACGATCGTGCAACCGAAGGGCAAAATTGGTAAAATACGGTAATTTCCTTACATTATTACGTGTGGAACGAGTGAGGGAGGTTGGAGTAGGGCAAAGTACATCTCAGTAGCTTCACGGCCACCGTGGCGAGCGGTCATGAGGTAACCTACGCTCCTCCCACCGCTCCGCTCTCTCATAGAGCACATTACGTGCTCAAAATTGCATGCGACTATAGCCGGGCCCCGCCACATAGGCCACATTTATTTCACTCGACTATAGCCGGGCGCTGACAGTTAAGGGTTAATAGTATCCCATCACACCTGGACGAACTCATCGATCAGTGTGTAACTCCTTTAAATGGTTCTTTTGACGTTATTGGTTTGAGTGAAACTAAATTAACTGATGACCTTGAACAATTATATACTATCTCGAAACCTCATCTATACACTAACAATTGTAAATGTCAAAGTGGTGGTTATGCACTTTATGTAAAGTTTGGCTTCACCTGCATCGAAAGAACCGATTTGACTGTACAGGACAACAACATTGAGACACTATTTATAGAAATATGTGAGCAACGTTCTGAAAATATTATAGTTGGTGTATTGTATCGAAGACCACATACAAATATTGGATATTTTGTATTGTAAATTAAATTAAATTATAAAACAAAAAATCATGAAGAAAATAAGATATGCTACATTGCCAGAGATTTTAACTTAGACTTATTAAAATCGTCAACCGAAGATCCGGTAGCAGAACTTATTGCTGTTTGCTACTCCTATTTATATTTTAATACGATAAATAAACCTACCCGAGTAACATCAACTTCAGCCACTCTAATCGACCACATTTGGTCAAATAACTCCCCTACTTGTGTTTGTAGTGGTATTCTGTATATATACATTTCAGATAATTTTCCTGTTTATGCAGTTCATAATTATGTGCACAAGGAAAAAGTAGGATACAAAAGCAGTGGGTAAGGAGAGCTGGAGGGAGGCGAGAGGAAGGGGGAATGGTGAGGAGGGTGGAGAGGCTACAGGAGGAGGAAATCAGGGAAGAGTACAGGAGAGCAGTAGAAAGACGACTAGGTGGGTTCGACCTGGAAGATATGGAGGAAGTGGAGGAGATAAGCAAGGTGTTTAAGGAAGAGATCTGTGCAGCATGTGAGGAGGTGTGTGGAGTAAGGAGAAGAGGGAGGGGAGTGAAAGGTACAGCATGGTGGACAAAAGATGTTAAAATAGCTGTGGAAGACGAAAAGAAAGCGTATAGAGAGTGCTTGAGTGTGAGAGCATTAACAATGAGGAGAACAAAATATATATACATGTAATTCTACCTATCTATCTATCTATCTATTGCCTGACGCCATGATCCCCAAAGGGGTGGCCACGAACGAACCGCCCCCAAGCACCTCTGTCCCCAGTCAGTCGATGCCCCTCCTCCCAACCAGCACCGCCTTCATTCATATACTTCCTCACTCCATCCTTCCACCTCTCCTTCGGTCTACCTCTCCCTCTCTGTCCTTCCATCTCGCTCTCGTACACCCTCTTAGTCATTCTCTCGCTTCCCATACGTTCCATATGGCCGAACCATCTCAAGTTGTTCCTTTTCACACTTTCCAGCACATCTACCTCCACACCACACCTCCTTCTTACTTCTTCATTCGTCTGTCTATCCCTCCATGTAACTCCGCACGCACTTCTCAAGTAACTTATTTCCACCGCTCTCACTCTTGGTCTGAGTCTCTCCACGAACGTCCATGCTTCGCTTCCGTAAGTTAGTGTCGGGATTACCACACTGTCATATTATTTTTATGCAAGGACTTCTTCACTTCCATACTGACCACTCTATTTCTTGTTACTGCTTTCAACGTTCCTACTACCCTCTTCCCCTGTGGCACCCTCTCCCGCACTTCTTCATCCACAGTCCCTTCTTTACTCAACACACTGCCCAGATACTTAAAAGAGCTGACGATCTCCATAGCCTGACCGTTCAACTTCACCTCACACTCTGTGACTTCACCCCTTTCGAAGACCATAACCTTGCTCTTCCCCGCATTTACCTTCAAATTCCGTTTTACGCACACTGTTCCAAACTCATTTACCAGACCCTGCAACTCCCATCAGTGGCGTATATATGGGGGGGGGGGGGGGGCACTCAGCCATGGGCCCCCCCCCCCTCCTTTTGTCCCAGTAGGCCTATATTATTCGTCAGGTTGGACGGTTGGTCAACTTGGTCGTGTACAGAACGTGTGAGTTCTGACTGGGAGTGCTGTGTACTAGTGTAGCGGCGCGCCCTGCAGTCTGTCACCGTCTGTGGATCTGATGTGAGGGGAACAGACTACCGTCAGACGGATAGAAATTAGTGGTGTAATGGTGTTCAGCTCTGTGGCTTGTGTTGTGTAGTTCAAATGTTGCGAGTTTCGTTATTCAGGAATGTGTTATGGGTCGGGCTTTGCCAAGCTAAATATTATATTTATATGCATATGCATAATATTGCAATTTCCATAAGTTCCAGGAATGAATGAATCAACAATTGTATAGTATTATGATATAGATTATAGCAGTTTTTTTATACATACTGTAGAATTCCCTAATAAAATATTTGTCAAACAGCTCTTTTTTTGTTTAGCCAACATATATAATCTTCTGTATATTGTTTTACCATTGAATATCAAATTAGTGCAATATATCCCTGCTGAGGCCTCAAAAGGACCCTAAAAATGCTTGATTTTCAAAAAAATCATGGGGGGGCTTACAGCGCCCCCCTAGACCCCCCAGCTGTAGAGGCTCGCTTCGCTCGCCCACCCATTATATTAAATTTAAAATAATGGATTCACCCCTATGGCCCCTCCCTTCCCAAGGACCTACAGTATATACGCCACTGACTCCCATTCATTATCGCTCATCAGAACTGTGTCATCCGCAAACAGCATTTGACTTAATAAAATATTTCAATATTTCAATACAGTGTTGACTCTATTCCTCTCTATATATATATATATATATTGTTACGACTGGGGTTCAAATATATCAGGGCTCTTATTCATTGGACTAGTAATGGCATAAATGCTACAACGGAAAGCGCTAGCTCCAACCTCTGATGTATATTCCCAGTGAACAAAGAACACAAATACTCTACAGAGTTCTATATGCAATAATAGGCTATCAAACTCTCAATAAATGTGCGTCTACTCTAGGCTTAATGTTATGTGAAAACAGCCTATTACTACCTATAACCGAAGGTGCTTGGTCATGGTATGCAAAGTAAGGTGGTAAGAGAAGTTACAGCTTACGTTACTTTAATCAATAAATGTCAGGCACTCCTGCATGAAAGAAAGTGCACTAAAGTCCTTCAACACTAACAAGGAATCTTCTTTAAATGTTAGATGCTATAAAGATGCTCGTATCGGAAATGGAACCCAAAAAGGCAGGCAGCGGAACAATGCTTGTGCAGGCTATGCACACAAAAAGGCAGAATATATAATGCCGTCGGAGCCAAGAATATCCTAAACACTACAACAATAATAATAATCGCCACGACAATGCAGTATTCCTATCAACAAAAAGAACCTAAGTCATTTGTGTCTCCATACATCAAACTAGGCTGCGAAATGCTTGTGTAATCATAAAAGGGTATGCATAAAAAGAGTAATTAGGTTAATATACTTAATGTCTACTGTGACTGATAAAGTCTAGCTAGTCAATGATACGAGATGCTGGTGCGCATGGCATGCCGCATAGCCTAGTGCAAATCTCAAGTCTGTGCGTCAAATATTACGTTATAATGAAGGGTAGCTCTCTTGAGAAACCTTAATACCGAAGTATTAAGCGTTCTCCTGGCGTACCTCAAAGAAAAACAACGAGCTTAGAACAGTGCAGAAGGGTATAGGCAAAAAGCCCTCATTCGTGCATGCTCTACTCTCAATGGCACACAGACTAGAATTTACTCAATCAACTCCAGTTCTCAGGTATGTCGTGCAGCTTTTAACTAAAGCCAGCACTCATAGGAAACAATACCTTATAATATCAGACTCCTAGTCTAGCATTATCTAATCCAGCAGAACACTAATAATTAAAGGAAGCAGTACTAAACAATATGAATGCCAACCAATGCTTCGTGATCAACTTATCTTAACAACTAACATACATGGGTTATATCAGACCTTAACGCACAATACAACTGGCCAGCATGAAGCTGATTTTGCAGAGTTAACCAGAGGGGGTATAATATTAATAAAAAGGTGGTGAAAGATATGAAAAAGAGAGAGGTAGGCAGAGGAAAAGATTCTCAGGTGCGGAGCGGGGACAGATAGCAAGGGAAAAAAGATGGATGCGTTCTAGAAACCAGATCTGAGGGAGAGAGTGGCGAGGAACTGTATATATACTCGCACTAGCTCGAGGCGCGTGGGAAAAAAGCGGTTACAAGTCCTCTAGCCACGAGCAAGGGAGCTAGCATGGTAAGGACCCCTCCTAACCAACCCCCACGAGGCAGCCAGCCATGACGTCATCGAGCGGGACAAAAACACTGCGCGCTCCCTCTCACTGTGTTCTACTCTCTCTCTCTCTCCCAGATCCCATCATTACTAGTTAATGATAAAGCATATACTTTACAATTAAATATATAAAGCCTTGACATGGGTGAACACAAAGAGCCTTTCTGGACTGCCCATGACACAAGCTTTCATATGAAATAAAGCACACTCTAATACATAAACTGTAGCCCCATCCACTGCCCTGGCAATCCTAGCGAGTCACTGTAGGACAAGCCATGCAGTTCTAACGGAGTGGTTAACGTCACACCCCCCCCCCCCCCCAAGATTTTTCTCAGAGGCCCCAAGGCTCACAAAAATCTGATGGTTAGAACCCATGCTATATCTCCACTTCCCATCACCCAGCGGCAGTAAAATATCTGGCACAGTTCTTCAACAAAACATTTTTCAAAATTATAACCCTCCCCAACACCATAGGTTAAATTATATGTACTTATGCTCCTCAAGAGCGAGCTTCTTTAGCCCAGCATTCTGAGAGGAGTGCAACTCAGAATTACTGCTATAACATACTAAAAAAAATCAACTATCAAAGAAAGAGTTTTTATTTGATTTTTATGTTTATAATTTGTTTATTTCGGCTGCACTATAGGGGCAAGCCTAGTTTTTTCTTCTATACCAAACGCTCAACTCCTGCTTTACGACCCAATACGCTGGGCTACAACCGCGAGCCAACAAGCACCAAGCGCAAAATACTATTCAAACTAAAGCAGGAGGCTACCCGTGTGTCAATCTACCCAGGATCATATACCCTTGAACGGCCATCTGCAACCACGTTGTCACAACCGGCAATATGGCGTATGTCCAGGTTATATACCAATAACTTTAGTGACCACCTGGTCAGCCTCATATTCCGATTGTGAAACTGGTCCAAGAACTTGAGAGGGTGATGATCTGGGTAAACTACAACGACCGGACCATAGGCTGGAACATAGACCTCGAAATGCCCCAGCGCAAGCACAACCGCCAGCAGCTCCTCCTCGACAACAGAGCAGCTCCCCAGGGCCGAATTGTACTTCTCCAAGCAGAAACTAACAGGATGCTCCAGCCCATAATCGTCCTTTTCCACAAGGACGGCACCAGCCCCCACACCACTAGCCTCCGTTGCTAGTTGGAAAGGTAGGCTAAAGTCAGGGGCCCTGAGGATCGGGTGTTTGCACAACAGGTGGTTTACTTCTCTAAACACCTTCTCACACTCAGGCGCCCATTTGAACTTCATATCCTTCCAGTTATCCTCCACCTGAGCTTGACTGCCCCGTTCTCCTTCTCCACCTTGACTGCTAAACGTCATCACAGGCACAGTGAGAGGCTCAGATGGGTGCGTCCCATACTCCTTCATGGGATTAACATGACATAACTGATTGCGCTTCTGTCTGTCTGGAGTGGCTACCAAGTAGACCAGGTCCGATAGCTCCTCCACCACCCTCTAAGGACCAGCGTACTTCGCGGATAAGGGGTGACCTACAAGGGGCAGTAGAATCAACACCTCCTGACCCACGTGAAACTCCCTGAGTTCAACCTTGAGGTCGTACCTGTCCTTCCTGAGGGCCTGAGAGCTAGTCAAATTACGGTCAGCCAACTCCAGACTGCGCAACATCCGTTCTCGACTGTTGAGGACACACTTGAGCATAGAACAAGGTTTTTCTGCGCCCTCCCATACTTCTTCAACCATATGGAGAGGCCCTCTGACACGGTGTCCAAAGACGAGCTCATTAGGGCTGAATCCCAAACTCTCCCCAGGTACCTCCCACACAGCAAACAAAACACATGGCAGGCCAAGATCCCAATCCCTCCCACTCTCAAAGCAACAACAACGAAGCACAGATTTCAAGGCTGAGTGCCATCGCTCTAACACACCCTGGCTCTCCGGATGATACGCAGATGACACAACCCCAACAATCCCATGCTGCGGAATTGCTTGAACAAAGAGGCTAGAAGTGAAGTTGGGTCCCCGGACTGACTGAATCCCCTGCGGGTAACCATACCGGGAAAAATACACTAGCAAGCTTCGGACCACCGTCTTCGCCGACCCATTTCTCATAGGGTACGCGTCAGGGTACCTTGTTGCCACATCTCCCGACTGTGCATCACTGTCCTCCTTCAACTCTTTCGTCTTTTTAAGCCCATCCTCTGCCTTTTCCACAACAGTTACTGGGTCTTCTTCAGACTCGATATTTGGTCCTAATACTGAGTCCCCGAGAAGGTCCGTTGATACTAAACTCTCAACCGCATCAACTTTCAACCCCTTCTCGGTACCCTTCCTCCACTGATCTAAAGATTGCTGACCAGAATGTGACTCCCTGGATGCAGGATCTCCGGTGACAACACACGCCATAGGCTGCACCGGACACTTCTCAACCCTCTCCTGCTCCTCCCTACTCACGTCGGCCGGCTTCTCGGCAACGACCAAGGGTGGAGCCTCAGAAGTAGGTCCCGCAAAGTCGTTGCCGAGAAGGAGCTCGACGCCCCCAACAGGTAACTTCTCCACAATTCCTACATCCAGGTCCCGAGTCACACCATCAACTTCCACCTTCATTCTTACAAGCGGGTATGACCTTGTCGCATTAACTCCCTGAACCACAACCACCCGCGCCGTATTGACAGGTTTAACAGTGAAATTTCTCAACAGTGTTTGCGATGCCCCAGTGTCACACAAAATTCTCACCTCATGTCTTCTACCCCCCCACTCCACACAACCGAGTCCCCTGTGGTCACTAAAGGCATCACGGACAGGGAATAAGCCTTCCGGATCCTTCTGCACTGGCAGTCTATTTACCTCGGAAGAAATGCCTCTAACAAACTCTGATGTCCTCTTGAACACTCCAATGCCGTGAGCAAAAGACACGGCTGCCGGAGGAGGTCGACTAGGGCACTCATTTGCCTTATGACCCTCCTGGTGGCAACTAAAACACATAAATTTCGGTTTCGGCTTATACTGTGATGTAAAAGGCCCCTGACTTTTCACATATGGTGTGGTGTAAGGTTTGGATTCAGTTTTAGTTTCATGGCTCTTCTGTTTAAATGTGTCATTGTTACGGGGAGGGGGAGGATAACGGTCCTTAGCACTTACATCGTACTTCTGTGAGGACCCGCAACCCCGAATCAACGACAGCCGTCGATCAGCCATTTCTGCTGCTTCGACTAGAGTTCTTGGGTTTTTCTCCTTCAAGTTCAAAGTTAGATCACCGCCCGTGCTCTTAAAGAACTGCTCCAACATCATTAACTGCTTAATTTCATCAAATGTTGTGACCTTCTCAGATCGGAGCCAGTTCCCCATAGCATCGGACAAGTCCCGGGCGTGTTCCAAAAAGGTGCTATCTCTTCCTTTAGTTACACCCCGGAACTTCAAACGATACGTTTCTGGTTGCAGTTCGTAAGCCCTCAGGACAGCCTCCTTGAGATCCTCATACACAATACATGACACCAAAGGTAACGCATCGTAGGCTTCAAGACCCTTGCCTCTTAATCTAGAGGATACAAGTGCTGCCCATTTATTCTCTGGCCACTGGTGTTCCTGGCACTTCTTCTCAAAGCGTGCGAAAAATTCTGTTACCCCACTCTCATCAAACACCGGAACCAGTTTCCATAAGTGCGAGACAGACTGATCAGGAACACGGTTACGGTTTAAAATTACCGGTGGTCCCCCCAGGGGCAACCAACCCTGATTAACCATTTCACCATACTGCTGTTCCTCAGTCTCGACATTACGTACTGTGTCTCCATTCTCCTCTGATCCGGTATAAGACATGATGCTCACAAAAATTTCTCACCACAATATTCAGAAAAGAAGTACCCCAAACTCTTATACCTCAATATACACACACAAATTCTCGGAAATACTCAAGGGCTATACTATGTTGCGAAAAAAAAAAAAAATCTTGCTGATCCCCGCAAAATATTCTTCAAAACAACAAATGTTCCCTGCTAATAAATGTAGGTTCACCAAATCCTAGGTAAGGTCGCCATTTGTTACGACTGGGGTTCAAATATATCAGGGCTCTTATTCATTGGACTAGTAATGGCATAAATGCTACAACGGAAAGCGCTAGCTCCAACCTCTGATGTATATTCCCAGTGAACAAAGAACACAAATACTCTACAGAGTTCTATATGCAATAATAGGCTATCAAACTCTCAATAAATGTGCGTCTACTCTAGGCTTAATGTTATGTGAAAACAGCCTATTACTACCTATAACCGAAGGTGCTTGGTCATGGTATGCAAAGTAAGGTGGTAAGAGAAGTTACAGCTTACGTTACTTTAATCAATAAATGTCAGGCACTCCTGCATGAAAGAAAGTGCACTAAAGTCCTTCAACACTAACAAGGAATCTTCTTTAAATGTTAGATGCTATAAAGATGCTCGTATCGGAAATGGAACCCAAAATGGCAGGCAGCGGAACAATGCTCGAGCAGGCTATGCACACAAAAAGGCAGAATATATAATGCCGTCGGAGCCAAGAATATCCTAAACACTACAACAATAATAATAATCGCCACGACAATGCAGTATTCCTATCAACAAAAAGAGCCTAAGTCATTTGTGTCTCCATACATCAAACTAGGCTGCGAAATGCTTGTGTAATCATAAAAGGGTATGCATAAAAAGAGTAATTAGGTTAATATACTTAATGTCTACTGTGACTGATAAAGTCTAGTAGCTAGAGTAATGATATGAGATATTGGTGCGCATGGCATGCCGCATAGCCTAGTGCGAATCTCAAGTCTGTGCGTCAAATATTACATTATAATGAAGGGTAGCTCTCTTGAGAAACCTTAATACCGAAGTATTAAGCGTTCTCCTGGCGTACCTCAAAGACAAACAACGAGCTTAGAACAGTGCAGAAGGGTATAGGCAAAAAGCCCTCATTCGTGCATGCTCTACTCTCAATGGCACACAGACTAGAATTTACTCAATCAACTCCAGTTCTCAGGTATGTCGTGCAGCTTCTAACTAAAGCCAGCACTCATAGGAAACAATACCTTATAATATCAGACTCCTAGTCTAGCATTATCTAATCCAGCAGAACACTAATAATTAAAGGAAGCAGTACTAAACAATATGAATGCCAACCAATGCTTCGTGATCAACTTATCTTAACAACTAACATACATGGGTTATATCAGACCTTAACGCACACTACAACTGGCCAGCATGAAGCTGATTTTGCAGAGTTAACCAGAGGGGGTATAATATTAATACAAAGGTGGTGAAAGATATGAAAAAAGAGAGAGGTAGGCAGAGGAAAAGATTCTCAGGTGCGGAGCGGGGACAGATAGCAAGGGAAAAAAGATGGATGCGTTCTAGAAACCAGATCTGAGGGAGAGAGTGGCGAGGAACTGTATATATACTCGCACTAGCTCGAGGCGCGTGGGAAAAAAGCGGTTACAAGTCCTCTAGCCACTAGCAAGGGAGCTAGCATGGTAAGGACCCCTCCCAACCAACCCCTACGAGGCAGCCAGCCGTGACGTCATCGAGCGGGACAAAAACACTGCGCGCTCCCTCTCACTGTGTTCTACTCTCTCTCTCTCTCCCAGATCCCATCATTACTAGTTAATGATAAAACATATACTTTACAATTAAATATATAAAGCCTTGACATGGGTGAAAACAAAGAGCCTTTCTGGACTGCCCATGACACAAGCTTTCATATGAAATAAAGCACACTCTAATACATAAACTGTAGCCCCATCCACTGCCCTGGCGATCCTAGCGAGTCACTGTAGGACAAGCCATGCGGTTCTAACGGAGTGGTTAACGTCACAATATATATATATATATATATTTTCTTTAATACATACGAGGTTGAAAGAAATGGCAATTTCTGCGTTGGAAATTTTATTATTCAAAGTTTCCAGGTCTCTGATGAGTTTTCGCTGGGTGGCAGGAAGTAGATGAATGAGATTAGCAAAGTTCATGGTGGTACAGGGTTACATTAATGTACTTCTACAACCAGCCTACTCTGTTCCGCAAGGATGGCACTCATCTAAACCCTGTGGGTTCAGCACGCATGGGTCGTCTCCTACACGAAGCAGTCCGCAGCCATGGATAAAAAAACACCATCCGAGAAGAAGCAGCAGTGACATAAATCATCCAACGCCAAGAATAAAACAGAGGCAACCGAGGACCACCAGCGATAAGGACCGAAGACAGCGAGGACCGAGGACAGCCATGAACATAAATGTAGATCCGACAAGAACCAAAAATATTATTAAAGAGCGTTCCGTGAGTTCTAAAATAACAAATTTAAAGGTTTTCTATGCAAACGCTCGTAGCATAGTAATAAATGTTCAGATTTAGAGGAGCTAGTGTTTACAGAAAAATATGATGTGATTGGCATAACAGAATCTTGGCTCAATACAGAAGATAGAGACTTTTTAGCAGAGTATTCACTTCCCGGTTATGTAATGTTTGAGAAAAGCCAAATAAATCGAAATGGAGGTGGCGTTTTACTTTATATCAAAGAAAGTCTTAACCCCTACCCTCTTGTCAAAACCTCAAATTGTGAACGTCCACACATCTTTTGTGCTAATAAAGAATAATAAAGGTACAAAAATAATACTTGCATTAATATACAGACCTCCAGTTCAATCAGTGCAAACTGACCGAGAAATTTACGAACAAATTGGAGATGTAAGTAACTCACAAGAGACCGTAATTTTTGGCGACTTTAATTTACCTGTGACCAAGTGGGGCGATACTCTTACTTCACACTCCGGACATGACTTGTATACGAACTTGCAAGAGAGTTCGCTTTATCAATTTGTTCGAACGCCGACCCGTGGTAATAACGTTCTTGACATTGTACTTGCAACAAAAGAAGAATTAATAGAGAATTTGAATGTTGGTGATGAATTCAGTAACAGCGACCATCGTACGATAACTTTCACTTTAAAGTTTACTAGTAACGAACCAAATAGTAGCATCGAAAAAGTGCCTAATTTCAAGAAAGCAAACTTCCATTAACTTAGAGCTATGTTTAAAGAAACTGACTGGAGCTTTTTAATTAACAATAACGACATAAATACATCTTGGAAGTTATTCGAAGCCACTTACCTAAAAGCAGTGCAAGACTGCATACCATCGAAAATACGGCGTCCAGGCCATAATAATAAGCCCAAATGGTGGAATAAAGATATTTCAAACTGCCTGCTTGCTAAAAAATTTGCTAATGATAGATTAAAATCCTCACAAAATGACGAAGAACGGCTGAAATTTGTAGAGCTACGACGCAAAGCCAAAAAGTTAATTAAGCAAAGTAAAAAGACCTTAGAGTTACATATTGCGAATCAAAGTAAAACAAACCCGAAAGAATTCTATAGTTATATCAGAAAGAAAACAGTAGTTACTTCAACTGTTGGTGGACCGTTAGTCGATGAAAATGGAGAATACACCAAAGACGAAGTACAAATGAGTAATGCCCTCAATACCTACTTTGCATCAGTTTTTACAACAGAAGACCTCAGTGATATCCTTACACCATCGCCAATTCAGATTGATAATTCAGATGTTCTAAGCAATATCACCGTTACAGAGAGAGAAGTATTGAATTGTTTAGATAAACTCAAGGTAAATAAAACGCCTGGACCTGATACAATCTCGCCTAGAGTTCTAAAGGAAGCTAAGGATGAGCTCTCCAAACCACTGACATTACTATTCAATAAATCCTTGCAGTCTGGAACTATGCCCGATCAGTGGAAGCTAGCCAATGTAACACTGATATTCAAAAAAGGGAGCAAATCCCTACCCAGTAACTATCGTCCAATTAGCTTAACCTCAGTTGTATGTAAAATGCTAGAAACGGTCATACGAGACAGACTCGTAAATCACTTAGAGGAAAATAACATATTTAAAGATACTCAACACGGCTTTCGTAAAAACGTTCCTGTTTAACAAACCTCTTAGACTTCTTCCACGATATCCTCAACCTCTATGATGAGAGTAAAGCTGTAGATATTATATACCTTGATTTTCAAAAGGCCTTTGACAAAGTTCCCCACAAACGTTTACTGCTAAAACTAAAAGCGCATGGAATACAAGACGGTGTGTTGAAATGGATAGAAAATTGGCTCAGCGACAGAAAGCAAAGAGTAGTCATAAACGGTAAGGCATCTAAATGGACCAATGTAAGTAGCGGGGTACCCCAGGGATCGGTACTAGGACCAATTTTCTTTCTAATTTACATCAACGACATAGATGAGGGTCTCACCTGTACAATCTCAAAATTTGCTGATGATACAAAAATTGCAAATAACGTATTCTCAAAAGAACAAGTTGACGATATGCAACACAATCTAGATAAATTGTCATGTTGGGCCCAAATTTTGGAAATGAGTTTCAATGCGGATAAATGTAAAGTACTACATATCGGATACCTAAATGAGGAAAGCAAAACTATTCAATGAATGGCACTCAGCTTAAGAATGTAAACAGAGAAACCGATCTGGGAGTAACAATATCGAGTAACCTAAAACCGAGTCAACAATGTTCAGAAGTTGTTAAGAAGGCAAACAAAATAATTGGCTTTATAGGCAGGTCATTTGAGCATAAATCCAAAGAAGTTATCCTAACCCTTTACAATTCCTTAGTCCGCCCTCTTCTGGAATACTGCGTTCAATCCTGGTGCCCTTATTACCAAAAAGATATAAACAAGCTAGAACGAGTTCAACGTAAAGTTACCAAAATTATACCTAGCCTAAAGAACAAACCATACGAAGAGCGTCTTAGAGAATTAAATCTATTTCCTTTAACCCAGCGCAGATTAAGAGGTGACTTAATTCAAGTGTTCAAAATCATCAAAGGGCATTGACAATATGAACTGTAGTAAGTACTTCACTATCGACCAATCTAATTACACGCGGGGAAACGGTTGCAAAATTATTGGTAAATCTTTTAACTCACACGAATCTAAGAATTTCTTCTTTAATCGAGTTGTCAACTTTTGGAATGGGCTTCCCCGAAACGTTATAGACTGCATCACCGTTGATTCATTTAAACTCCGCCTAGACAAATATCTCGTATCAAACCCGCGACTGACTGTGTTTGTAAATTAATAACTTTATTTTATCCCCCCCTCAGGTACTAACCCTCTGTCCCCTACTAACTTCCTAATCCTGCCACGGACATTAGTTCCAGGGCAGTAATTCCCTTTCCAATGTTCCCTTACCCACTCTAAACCACGGTTTGGACACTTGATCCTCAGTGTTTTGGAGGACAAGCAACCTAGAAGGGTCACTAGATCTGTTGTTGCTTGATTTCCTTTGTACTCCTTTGTACTACATGATGATACAGAATATACGACGCGTTTCACTGGACAACCAGCATTATCAAGTAAGGATAGAATGATATAAAAGGAACGGAAGTATATAGGAAAGGTGAAGCAAGTAATAATTTTGATCACTCTTATGCTTCGAATACTAGAGTTGGTACAGAGGAAGTAGTAGGGGGTGAGGAAGTGAATTTTAGTAGGAGATGAAGGCGTCGGGGCTTGACCCAACTTGCGTGAGCTGGTTTTTGTTAGAGAGACAGTTTGAGGATACTTTTCGAGAGGGGACAGGACGGACAACACATACGGAACGGAAGTATATAGGAAAGGTGAAGCAAGTAATCAAATTTACCCTAGTGATACGACCTACGCCAAGGCCGATTTTACACTCCAGGTACCCAGTTTAACGTATGGGTGGGACGAGGCGAACACGAGAGAAGGCCTGCCCAATGGCCACTGAGCAATCCTGGTGGCAAACCAAGTTCTCAGTCTCGTGTGTTGATTGGTTGTAGGAAGCCACCAATCAGGCCCCTGAATTCATTTTAGCACACCATGAATCCAGGTACTCATTTTCGTCTGAGTGAGACGGAACTGACAGGGAATGGAGTTTGTTCAACACTCCTGGGCTACTTGAACCCTGGTGGCAAGCCAGGGAAATTTCACCCAGCCCTAGGGCAACATCTGGTCAATGTCGGTACCGGGTGCAATCACCCAACCAGCTACTGCATTTGCTGGAGCAGGACATGCCAAACCCACCCAGCAACTGCTGTGCTGGCGCGGTCACCCATCCAACTACTGACCAGACCCTACGTTGCTTAACCTTCTGATCTATTATCAGGGTTGCAAGCGTGTAGGCAGGGTATGAAAATTTATTACCTGGCTTTACTAACATATATATATATATATATATATATATACCGGTATATATATATATATATATATATAATATGAGGAACATCTAATGAAATAAAATGTTTTTAGTCTAATATTATTCATGTGAAAAGGAATCATAGTTCAAATTTTCAGATTTGGTGAAGATTTTTACATAATAGACATTCACATGTATTTCACAATTGATCATTCATATTACACGAAGGAATGGCTGTATTTACCATTTAAGTCACACGAGATACAGCATTTTGTTTTCTGTTGAGTGGTTAATTTGTTTAATGGACGCCAAGTAACGTTATTGCTTGCCCCACTGTCTAAACATAGAACAATGAAATAGATAAATGTCTAGCTATCAGTGCTCGACTAACTACGTTTAGATTAATTAATTACCATCCATTTTCTCCACTGAATATGTATCCTATATAGTTGTATTTATTCAGTAAACACTAAACTGATGAAAAGCTTGCTATTTAACGAAATGTAAAAGTAAGCACAAATAACTGTTATATAATAACAACAAGGGGTTGGGAAAATAGGTATATAAGTGTGAATAGCTTGTGGCCAACGAGAGTATTACCACGGACCACTAGACCACAGTAACGACCCAATAAAACACTCCAGCCACACCATAACACTAACAGTTATCACCAATACACTCTCACTCACACTCTAAGAAACTGCAAAATAACTACCTGTTGTTGGCATGTAAACTTGTGACACACACACACACACAAATTCTACAAATATATAACAATATGTCTGCATAATATATGTTGATTTGACCAATGATCATAAAATAACTAACCTAGCCCAATGTTACCATCCCTAATATAATACACTATAACATATACTATTCGCTATCAATCTATCTTTTGAAAGAAAATCTAACAAACAAACTTATTAAAACACTTATGGACAACACAAATGGATCCGGTCCCTTGTACACGTTTTTCCTACCATCTCATCCTTCCCTTCGGGTCTCCTAACTCTTCAACCATCCTCTCTCCCTAACAGGCAACATAAGAGACCTGCCCAATTACCCTAGCTGACATATATTCCGCTCTGGCTTTACCCCGTGAGATATATGGTGCCCTCTGTTACCCTGTAGTGTCTCCCTTAAACCACCAAGCCCTTCCTGTCCAGTGTGTTCATCACCAGGAAACATATTGTTATTATTTTACTATATGAGCCATGTACTGCAAGAACGGCTGACTATTTGAGCCAATCACTAAACAAACGGCGGACTTGATAAACGGTTGACTATTGGAAATACCGACTTAATGACTGGTAGACTATACAGAAGGTTGATAACAAGAAACACTGGCTAAACGAACAGGTGACTAAATGAACGGCAGACTAAATGACCCACTGACTATGTGAATGACTGACTATATGAGTCACTAAGTATAAATACAGCAGACTATATGTGCCACTGGTTAAACTAATAGTTTACTATACAATTCACTGACAAGACAAACGGCTGACTTTATGAGCCACTAACTTGACGAACGACAGACAATACAAGCAACAGACTATGCACATGGCTGACTGTACGAGTGTGGTTAAACCAAACAAAAGGCGTGGTTACACATGCCCAATTGTTGTCACCCAAGCAACTTTTGTCACACGAATAGGGCAACTTTTCTGAGACCCCAAAATTAGTGGTTACACATGGCAGAGCCGAATCGCTTCTAGAGGCAATTCGGGAAGACGAACCTTGAACAGAACAGCTGACAGTGACAGATAAACAACATGGCCGGCCAGACGAATCGAAGATGATTCGTGGGAAGTTGCTAGCAGCTACGCTTAGTCTTGAGGCTTCACTACTAGCATTGGAAGTAGTGAAGAGAAGATGAACTCGACAGTGGATTAGGCCAGTGCTTGCCAGGAGGAGAGAGAAGAGCGTTTTACTACAACCTTGTCCAAGAGTTGCAGCTCGAAGACCAGGGGACTCTTTCTATGCCTTCCACCGTATGTCAAAGGATCTCTTCATCAACCTCCTAAGGAAAGTTGAACCGCTCATCGCAAAACAGGTAAGAAATCCTAGTGTACCATATGAAATTATTTGTTTCCCTAAACTAAATCATTTGAATGTTTTAAAAATATGGTTAGGCTAGCCTAGGCCTTTTTTTTTTTTTTTTTTTGTAAAAAAGTGGCAGGGATAGTGGTCATGATATTACCTTAATTGTCAACAGGATAGTGGTCATGCTATTACCTTAATACTTAATTGTTTACTACTACACCTGGACAGGTAAGTGTTAAGGAGTCAGACACACATACTGTATATTATAGCTATGTCTAGGCTAGGCCTATACTGTATAGCCTACTACTGTAGGCTAGTATGTTTTCATTACTCTAGCTGGAAAATAGTACCAAAACTAGGTACTAATATTACCGAAACCACTAATTTTCCCATGGTACCGGTAGCCTATATTGTATTGCGAACTAGGCTAGAGGCTAGTCTAAAGGTGTTGTAACTTGGTGCCGATTTATCACCTCGCATATTTTTGCCATGAACGCATTTCTGGTACTGGTAGCCTATTGATACCCGTGAAACACGATGTACGGTATATCCTTGGCACTAGTCCATTACCTACCAATATGTGCACAATACTTTGTGATAGAGTCATAGAGGTGCCTGTAAAAGGAAAGTCCTTGATAAATCTCACATATGCCTAGGCTGTCATGTTTTCGTCTCCCAGGTTTGTCCTACCTGGCCGGTCCCGGCGGTCCTTTCCATAAAAACTTGCGCGCAGGATGTATATATACTGATTATCATATCTCCCTCTTGGTAATGCCCCCTACTGGTAACATATATGATGATTACAATAAGGGTAACAATCAAGACAGCTAGAGCCGCCTTATTTACCAAGTTTTCTTTATATTTTTTTTCAAGGAATAGGCCTACCGGTATAGTGTTTTATTGTTGTTTTTCATGGTTGAGTGGAGGATTTGCATTAACTTACCCATATTCATTAATCTGAAGATACTCCGCCATTTATTGGGTGAATCACACTCACCGCATCTTTCAAAACAAGAAGAGGAGTCAGGTCGAAGGATTCATTGGGTGCAATACTTTGTTTACAGTCGGGACTTATTATTTTTGTTATTTTTCGGTGTAGGCCTAATTTTTTTCTTTTTCAAGTGTCGATAACGAAATTCCTCCATGCGGACTATAATGAGAAAAATATGGAGTCTATTGGTCCCTATTTTCCCTAATAAACTATTTCTATAGGGCGGAGAAAGAGGTCTTGAATATTATCACAATAAGTCCTGAGGGTTTGAGAGACGGCTCCCTTAACCCGTTCTGTACCAGCGACGGCATACAGCCATCGGTAAAAAAAGTGACTCCCCCAATACCGGCGACGGCACTCAGCCGTTCTGCTAACAACTAGCTGGAGCTGCTATGTTGGAGGCAATGCTGTGAGAAGTTAGCAACACTAAGCTACTGCGGGCTGGCTGGCTTAGTTACGTGCGCTCGCGGTTATGTCGGCTATGACGGCTATATTTCCTGTTATTTATCCCCTGCTGTCACTATACAGTATATATATGATGATGACAATAAGTCATGGTAAGGCCACAACCTGTTATTGTATCCCACGGCAGTCAAACTAGACGGGAACATGATCGCGAGCGTGCGAGTACTGTACTGTATTGTAAAGCGAGCGGTATCCCTGAATACTACATCCTTACGATATAATATTATGTACCTGTAGGTGGATGCATATCTGTCTTGAAATATTAGATCCTCGGGTATCATGTAATCATAACCTGGTTAACACTTACTGAAACGTACCTCTTAAACACGTTCAAATTGTAGTAGCCTATTAATTATGATTCTAATACCAAAATTTTCAAATTTGCACCACAATGATTGTGAACAGAGGTGAGTCAATATTAATTAGTCTTGTGTTGCTTGTACAACAATAAATTTTCAATTTATCCATTACATATAGGCCTACTAGTACTGTACCGTACTATATATACCCGTAATTTGCAGGATCTAGATGGCGAAAGGCTGTGACTCCAGGAGAACGACTGTCCCTCACTGTTCGTCACCTGGCAACAGGTACAGTATGATATTGATCCTATTCCATACCGGTACTGATACTGTACTACTGTACTTTGGTTTTTATTGCTGTACAGTTCAAAGTTCAAAAACCACCCACTTACGACACTTGGCAGTACAGTACTCACTGGGTTACTCTAGTGTAGCATATACCGGTATATATATTTTCCAAAAAGATAGTCATGTAGTTAGTATACAGTAGATAAATTAAACTATAATATAAGAAAACAAGAATGGTGAACAAGAAAATTATTAATTAAATAATTATTTACCAGGCCATGTTGGTTTAAATCACGCGCCACTCAACCCACCTGTTCAATTTTGGCGTGCAAACTCCTTGTTTATACATCTTGTAGCATGACTTTATATGTGAGGGGGGGGGGGGGGGGGGGGGAGACAGTTGGGTGTGCTTGTGTATGTGAGACAAGCTTGGGGGAGTGCAGAAGGGGCTGGGGATTGAGCTTAGTTCATCACAATGCCGATAGGGCTGCGATTGCACCTTGGGAAATTTACTTGCTTGGCTTGAAACTGCTGACGGCATATGGCGTTACCCGGGATTTAAGGGTTAAATAAATATAACTAATAAACTAATGCTGCAGTAAAACTTGTTCACCAACTTCTGTAGCCTAATGGCATTTTTTCATCATTAACTTTATCCTGCTTCTGTTACGTACCAGTCTTCATCATATGTTCAATTTCCCACACTTTGAGTAGTTGTGCATGTTTTTTTTATTAAAGAAAACAAAATGGATGATTTGGTTACTTTTATCTAGGCATATCTCTATCTATGTTCTCAGGCACATACTTTTTTTTTTTTTTTTTTTTTTAACTGGAGGTGGCTGACTAGAGACAGAGCCCGAACAGGGACAAACTCAATACATAAAAATAAAAAAAAACACACACACCACAAATTCAACCAACACATCTAGGTCGCCCCGGAGAAGACCCCCAGAGACAAGGGATTTTTTTCAACCAAACCTTACGGGCACTCCAGCACTCTCCCTGGCCCCCCGAGTTCTCCCAGAGAAGTTCCAGTTTCAGCAGGCAAAGCATGCAAGCAGAGCACACCACAGTGACCGCCCACCACGCCCAATCAAGGTGTTACCCTTCCATATATACCGACAACCCCGCGGCCAAGCGCCTGTCGGACAATTACTCTAGTACCAACTGGCCAACTCACTCGATCCCCTCTCCCAAACGACTGTGTTTTCACTCAGCTATTCACTAGCATTCTCCATTCATTCATATATAATTATTTTTGTCCACTCATCTATTCACTAGCATTCTCAATTCATTCCTAATCTATTATTTTTCCTTCTTACCGAAAAAAAGGCTAGATTTTTTACTTTTGTTAAAGTTAGCGAATATGGTTTGGTTAGGATAAATACGGCTAAGTGGTGGCTGCGTTGTGTCTGAATAATGGCACAGATAAGATAATAGAGAAGGACTTGTACTGTTATGCGAAATTGTTCTTAAAACAGAAACTTGCTTGCCTAAGCAAACAGTTTACGTACTGAACCCTAAAACTCAAATGTTCCATTGGGCTAATTATAGGATGAGTATAAGACCACAAAAGCGTTATATACTCCCACTGCTATGCCATAACAGACGTTGTTTAGTCCTGTGTACTGACACTATCTCCATAATAG
>CM064523.1:36477731-36677731 GCA_032716605.1 Paralithodes platypus
GTAGGCCTATATTATTCGTCAGGTTGGACGGTTGGGTCAACTTGGTCATTTGGTACCAGAAACCGTGTGTGAAGTTTCTGACTGGGACGTGCTGTGTACTAGTGTAGCGAGCGGGCGCGCCCTGCAGTCTGTCACCGTCTGTGGATCTGATGTGAGGGGGAACAGACTACCGTCAAGACGGATAGGAAATTAGTGGGTGTAATTGGGTTTGTGCAGCTCTGTGGCTTGTGTTGTGTTAGTTCAGACAAATGTTGCGAGTTTTCGTTATTCAGAATGTGTTTATGGGTCGGGCTTTTGCCAAGCTAAATATTATATTTAGATGCACTATCAATAATATTGCAATTTCCATAAGTTCCAGGAATGAATGAATCAACAATTGTATAGTATTTTGATATAAGATTATATCAGTTTTTTTTATACATACTGTAGAATTCCCTAATAAAATTTTGTCAAACAGCTCTTTTTTTGTTTAGCCAACATATATTAATCTTCTGTATATTGTTTTAACCATTGAATTAATCAAATTAGTGCAATATATCCCTGCTGAGGGCCGTCAAAAGGACCCTAAAAATGCTGTGATTTTCAAAAAAAAAAGATCATGGGGGGGCTTACAGCGCCCCCCTAGACCCCCGCAGTGTAGCTGTAGAGGCTCGCTTCGCTCGCCCACCCCATTATATTAAAATTTAAAATAATGGATTCACTCCCTATATGGCCCCTCCCTTCCCAAGGACCTCCAGTATATACGCCACTGACTCCCCATTCAATTTATCGCTCATCAGAACTGTGTTCATCCGCAAACAGCATTTGACTTAATAATATATTTCAATATTACAATACAGTGTTGACTCTATTTTTTTCCCTCTCTTCGATATATAAATAATATATATATCTATATATTGTTACGACTGGGGTTTCAAATATTATAAGGGCTCCTTATTCATTGGACTAGTAATAAATGGCATAAATGCTACAACGGAAAGCGCTGCTAGCTCCAACCTCTGAATGGTATATTCCGCCAGTGAACAAAGAACACAAATGCATCCTACAGAGTTCAGTATATGCAATAATAGGGCTATCAAAACTCTCAATAAATGTGCGTACCTACTACTATCTTAATGTTATGGTGAAAACAGCCTATTACTACCTATAACCGAAGGTGCTTTGGGGGGGTCAATGGTATGCAAAGTTAAGGGGGTGGTAAGAGAAGTTACAGCTTACGATTACTGTTAATCAATAAATGTCAGCACCGCCTGCATGAAAGAAAGTGGCACTAAAGTCCTTCAACACTTCAACAAGGAATCTTCTCTTTTAAATGTTAGATGCTATAAAGATGCTCGTATCGGAAATGGAACCCAAAAAAAGGCAGAGCAGCGGAAACAATGCTTGTTGTCAGGCTATGCACACAAAAAAGGCAGAATATATAAATGCCGTCGGAGCCAAGAATATCCTAAACACTACAACAATAATAATAATCGCCACGGACAATGCAGTTATTCCTATCAACAAAAAGAACCTAAGTCATTTGTAGTCTCCATACATCAAAACTAGGCTGCGAAAATGCTCTGTGTGTAATCATAAAAGGTGTATGCATAAAAAGAGTAATTAGGTTACTATACTTAATGTCTACTGTGACTGATAAAGTCTAGCTAGTCAATGAATACGAGATGCTGCGTGGCGCATGGCCATGCCGCATAGCCTAGTGCAAATCTCAAAGTCTGTGCGTCAAATCTTACGTTATACGAAGGGTAGCTCTCTTGAGAAACCTAATACCGAATGAGTAAGCGTTCTCCTGGCGTACCTCAAAGAAAAAACAAAACGAGCTTAGAACAGTGCAGAAGGGCTATAGGCAAAAAGCCCTCATTCGTGGCATGCTCTCGACTCTCAATGGGCACACAGACTAGAATTTACTCAAATTCAACTCCAGTTCTCAGGTATGTCGTGCAGCTTTTAACTAAAGCGCAGCACCTCATAGTGAAACAATACCTTTTAGATATCAGACTTCCCTAGTCCTTGAGCATTATCTAATCCAGCAGAACACTAATAATTACAGGAAGCAGTACTGAAACAATATGGAATGGCCAACCAATGCTTCGTGATCAACTTATCTTAACAACTAACATACATGGGTTATATCAGAACTTAACGCACAATACAACTGGCCAGCAGTGAAAGCTGATTTTGCATAGTTAACCAGAGGGGTATAATATTAATAAAAAGGTGGTTGAAAGATATGAAAAAAGAGAGAAGGTAGGGCAGAGGAAAAGATTCTCAGGTGCGGGAGGGCGGGGACAGATAGCAAGGGAAAAAAGATGGATGCGTTCTAGAAACCAGATCTGAGGGTAAGGAGAGTGGCGAGGAACTGTATATATACTCCGCACTAGCTCGAGGCGCGTGGGAAAAAATGCGGTTACAAGTCCTCTATCCACTAGCAAGGGAGCTAGCATCGGTAAGGACCCCCGCCTAACCAACCCCCACGAGGCAGCCAGCCATGACGTCATCGAGCTGGAACCACAAAAAATCTGCGCGCTCCCTCTCACTGTGGTTCTACCTCTCTCCTCTCTTCCCAGATCCCATCATTAACTAGTGTAATGGATAAAGCCATATACTTTACAATTAAATATATAAAGCCTTGAACATGGGATGAAACAAAGGAGCCTTTCTGGACTGCCCATGACACAAGCTTTTCATATGAAATAAAGCACACTCTAATACATAAACTGTAGCCCCATCCACTGCCCTGGCAATCCTAGCGAGTCACTGTAGGACAAGCCATGCCAGTTCTAACGGAGTGGTTAACGTCACAACCCCCCCCCCCCCCCAAGATTTTTCTCAGAGGCCCCAAGGCTCACAAAAATCTGATGGTTAGAACCCATGCTAGCTCTCCACTTCCCATCACCCAGCGGCAGTAAAATATCTGGCACAGTTCTTCAACAAAACATTTTTCAAAATTATAACCCTCCCCAACACCATAGGTTAAATTATATGTACTTATGCTCCTCAAGAGCGAGCTTCTCTAGCCCAGCATTCTGAGAGGAGTGCAACTCAGAATTACTGCTATAAAATACTAAAAAAAATCAACTATCAAAGAAAGAGTTTTTATTTGATTTTTATGTTTATAATTTGTTTATTTCGGCTGCACTATAGGGGCAAGCCTAGTTTTTTCTTCTATACCAAACGCTCAACTCCTGCTTTACGACCCAATACGCTGGGCTACAACCGCGAGCCAACAAGCACCAAGCGCAAAATACTATTCCAACTTAAGCAGGAGGCTACCCCTGTGTCAATCTTCCCAGGATCATATACCCTTGAACGACCCACTGCAACCACGTTGTCACAACCGGCAATATGGCGTATGTCCAGGTTATATACCAATAACCTTAGTGACCACCTGGTCAGCCTCATATTCCGATTGTGAAACTGGTCCAAGAACTTGAGAGGGTGATGATCTGGGTAAACTACAACGACCGGACCATAGGCTGGAACATAGACCTCGAAATGCCCCAGCGCAAGCACAACCGCCAGCAGCTCCTCCTCGACAACAGAGCAGCTCCCCAGGGCCGAATTGTACTTCTCCGAGCAGAAACTAACAGGATGCTCCAGCCCATAATCGTCCTTTTCCACAAGGACGGCACCAGCCCCCACACCACTAGCCTCCGTTGCTAGTTGGAAAGGTAGGCTAAAGTCAGGGGACCTGAGAATCGGGTGTTTGCACAACAGGTGGTTTACTTCTCTAATCTCCCTCTCACACTCAGGCGCCCATTTGAACTTCATATCCTTCCAGTTATCCTCCACCTGAGCTTGACTGCCCCGTTCTCCTTCTCCACCTTGACTGCTAAACGTCATCACAGGCACAGTGAGAGGCTCAGGGGGGTGCGTCCCATACTCCTTCATGGGATTAGCATGACATAACTGATTGCGCTTCTGTCTGTCTGGAGTGGCTACCAAGTAGACCAGGTCCGATAGCTCCTCCACCACCCTATAAGGACCAGCGTACTTCGCGGATAAGGGGTGACCTACAAGGGGCAGTAGAATCACACCTCCTGACCCACGTGAAACTCCCTGAGTTCAACCTTGAGGTCGTACCTGTCCTTCCTGAGGGCCTGAGAGCTAGTCAAATTACGGTCAGCCAACTCCAGACTGCGCAACATCCGTTCTCGACTGTTGAGGCCACCCTTGAGCATAGATCAAGGTTTTTCTGCGCCCTCCATACTTCTTCAACCATATGGAGAGGCCCTCTGACACGGTGTCCAAAGACGAGCTCATTAGGGCTGAATCCCCAACTCTCCCCAGGTACCTCCCACACAGCAAACAAAACACATGGCAGGCCAAGATCCCAATCCCTCCCACTCTCAAAGCAACAACAACGAAGCACAGATTTCAAGGCTGAGTGCCATCGCTCTAACACACCCTGGCTCTCCGGATGATACGCAGATGACACAACCCCAACAATCCCATGCTGCGGCATTGCTTGAACCAAGAGGCTAGAAGTGAAGTTGGGTCCCCGGACTGACTGAATCCCCTGCGGGTAACCATACCGGGAAAAATACACTAGCAAGCTTCGGACCACCGTCTTCGCCGACCCATTTCTCATAGGGTACGCGTCAGGGTACCTTGTTGCTACATCTCCCGACTGTGTATCACTGTCCTCCTTCAACTCTTTCGTCTTTTTAAAGCCCATCCTCAGCCTTTTCCACAACAGTTACTGGGTCTTCTTCAGACTCGATAATTGGTCCTAATACTGAGTCCCCAAGAAGGTCCGTTGATACTAAACTCTCAACCGCATCAACTTTCAACCCCTTCTCGGTACCCTTCCTCCACTGATCTAAAGATTGCTGACCAGAATGTGACTCCCTGGATGCAGGATCTCCGGTGACAACACACGCCATAGGCTGCACCGGACACTTCTCAACCCTCTCCTGCTCCTCCCTACTCACGTCGGCCGGCTTCTCGGCAACGACCAAGGGTGGAGCCTCAGAAGTAGGTCCCGCAAAGTCGTTGCCGAGAAGGAGCTCGACGCCCCCAACAGGTAACTTCTCCACAATTCCTACATCCAGGTCCCGAGTCACACCATCAACTTCCACCTTCATTCTTACAAGCGGGTATGACCTTGTCGCATTAACTCCCTGAACCACAACCACCCGCGCCGTATTGACAGGTTTAAACAGTGAAATTTCTCAACAGTGTTTGCGATGCCCCAGTGTCACAAAATTCTCACCTCATGTCTTCTACCCCCCCACTCCACACAACCGAGTCCCCTGTGGTCACTAAAGGCATCACGGACAGGGAATAAGCCTTCCGGATCCTTCTGCACTGGCAGTCTATTTACCTCGGAAGAAATGCCTCTAACAAACTCTGATGTCCCTCTTGAACACTCCAATGCCGTGAGCAAAAGACACGGCTGCCGGAGGAGGTCGACTAGGGCACTCATTTGCCTTATGACCCTCCTGGTGGCAACTAAGAAACATAAATTTCGGTTTCGGGTTATACTGTGTTGTAAAAGGCCCTTGCCTTGTCACATATGGTGTGGTGTAAGGTTTGATTCAGTTTTTAGTTTCATGGCTCTTCTGTTTAAATGTGTCATTGTTACGGGGAGGGGGGAGGATAACGGTCCTTAGCACTTACATCGTACTTCTGTGAGGACCCGCAACCCCGAATCAACGACAGCCGTCGATCAGCCATTTCTGCTGCTTCGACTAGAGTTCTTGGGTTTTCTCCTTCAAGTTCAATGTTAGATCACCGCCCGTGCTCTTAAAGAACTGCTCCAACATCATTAACTGCTTAATTTCATCAAATGTTGTGACCTTCTCAGATCGGAGCCAGTTCCCCATAGCATCGGACAAGTCCCGGGCGTGTTCCAAAAAGGTGCTATCTCTTCCTTTAGTTACACCCCGGAACTTCAAACGATACGTTTCTGGTTGCAGTTCGTAAGCCCTCAGGACAGCCTCCTTGAGATCCTCATACACAATACATGACACCAAGGTAACGCATCGTAGGCTTCAAGACCCTTGCCTCTTAATCTAGAGGATACAAGTGCTGCCCATTTATTCTCTGGCCACTGGTGTTCCTGGCACTTCTTCTCAAAGCGTGCGAAAAATTCTGTTACCCCACTCTCATCAAAACACCGGAACCAGTTTCCATAAGTGCGAGACAGACTGATCAGGAACACGGTTACGGTTTAAAATTACCGGTGGTCCCCCCAGCAACCCTGATTAACCATTTCACCATACTGCTGTTCCTCAGTCTCGACATTACGTACTGTGTCTCCATTCTCCTCTGATCCGGTATAAGACATGATGCTCACAAAAATTTCTCACCACAATATTCAGAAAAGAAGTACCCCAAACTCTTATACCTCAATATACACACACAAATTCTCGGAAATACTCAAGGGCTATACTATGTTGCGAAAAAAAAAAAAATCTTGCTGATCCCCGCAAAATATTCTTCAAAACAACAAATGTTCCCTGCTAATAAATGTAGGTTCACCAAATCCTAGGTAAGGTCGCCATTTGTTACGACTGGGGTTCAAATATATCAGGGCTCTTATTCATTGGACTAGTAATGGCATAAATGCTACAACGGAAAGCGCTAGCTCCAACCTCTGATGTATATTCCCAGTGAACAAAGAACACAATACTCTACAGAGTTCTATATGCAATAATAGGCTATCAAACTCTCAATAAATGTGCGTCTACTCTAGGCTTAATGTTATGTGAAAACAGCCTATTACTACCTATAACCGAAGGTGCTTGGTTCATGGTATGCCAAAGTAAGGTGGTAAGAGAAGTTACAGCTTACGTTACTTTAATCAATAAATGTCAGGCACTCCTGCATGAAAGAAAGTGCCACTAAAGTCCTTCAACACTAACAAGGAATCTTCTTTAAATGTTAGATGCTATAAAGATGCTCGTATCGGAAATGGAACCCAAAATGGCAGGCAGCGGAACAATGCTCGAGCAGGCTGTGCACCCAAAAAAGGCAGAATATATAATGCCGTCGGAGCCAAGAATATCCTAAACACTACAACAATAATAATAATCGCCACGACAATGCAGTATTCCTATCAACCAAAAAGAGCCTAAGTCATTTGTGTCTCCATACATCAAACTAGGCTGCGAAATGCTTGTGTAATCATAAAAGGTATGCATAAAAAGAGTAATTAGGTTAATATACTTAATGTCTACTGTGACTGATAAAGTCTAGTAGCTAGAGTAATGATATGAGATACTGGTGCGCATGGCATGCCGCATAGCCTAGTGCGAATCTCAAGTCTGTGCGTCAAATATTACATTATAATGAAGGGTAGCTCTCTTGAGAAACCTTAATACCGAAGTATTAAGCGTTCTCCTGGCGTACCTCAAAGACAAACAACGAGCTTAGAACAGTGCAGAAGGGTATAGGCAAAAAGCCCTCATTCGTGCATGCTCTACTCTCAATGGCACACAGACTAGAATTTACTCAATCAACTCCAGTTCTCAGGTATGTCGTGCAGCTTCTAACTAAAGCCAGCACTCATAGGAAACAATACCTTATAATATCAGACTCCTAGTCTAGCATTATCTAATCCAGCAGAACACTAATAATTAAAGGAAGCAGTACTAAACAATATGAATGCCAACCAATGCTTCGTGATCAACTTATCTTAACAACTAACATACATGGGTTATATCAGACCTTAACGCACACTACAACTGGCCAGCATGAAGCTGATTTTGCAGAGTTAACCAGAGGGGGTATAATATTAATACAAAGGTGGTGAAAGATATGAAAAAGAGAGAGGTAGGCAGAGGAAAAGATTCTCAGGTGCGGAGCGGGGACAGATAGCAAGGGAAAAAAGATGGATGCGTTCTAGAAAACCAGATCTGAGGGAGAGAGTGGCGAGGAACTGTATATATACTCGCACTAGCTCGAGGCGCGTGGGAAAAAAGCGGTTACAAGTCCTCTAGCCACTAGCAAGGGAGCTAGCATGGTAAGGACCCCTCCCAACCAACCCCTACGAGGCAGCCAGCCGTGACGTCATCAAGCGGGACAAAAACACTGCGCGCTCCCTCTCACTGTGTTCTACTCTCTCTCTCTCTCCCAGATCCCATCATTACTAGTTAATGATAAAACATATACTTTACAATTAAATATATAAAGCCTTGACATGGGTGAAAACAAAGAGCCTTTCTGGACTGCCCATGACACAAGCTTTCATATGAAATAAAGCACACTCTAATACATAAACTGTAGCCCCATCCACTGCCCTGGCGATCCTAGCGAGTCACTGTAGGACAAGCCATGCGGTTCTAACGGAGTGGTTAACGTCACAATATATATATATATATATATTTTCTTTAATACATACGAGGTTGAAAGAAATGGCAATTTCTGCGTTGGAAATTTTATTATTCAAAGTTTCCAGGTCTCTGATGAGTTTTCGCTGGGTGGCAGGAAGTAGATGAATGAGATTAGCAAAGTTCATGGTGGTACAGGGTTACATTAATGTACTTCTACAACCAGCCTACTCTGTTCCGCAAGGATGGCACTCATCTAAACCCTGTGGGTTCAGCACGCATGGGTCGTCTCCTACACGAAGCAGTCCGCAGCCATGGATAAAAAAACACCATCCGAGAAGAAGCAGCAGTGACATAAATCATCCAACGCCAAGAATAAAACAGAGGCAACCGAGGACCACCAGCGATAAGGACCGAAGACAGCGAGGACCGAGGACAGCCATGAACATAAATGTAGATCCGACAAGAACCAAAAATATTATTAAAGAGCGTTCCGTGAGTTCTAAAATAACAAATTTAAAGGTTTTCTATGCAAACGCTCGTAGCATAGTAATAAATGTTCAGATTTAGAGGAGCTAGTGTTTACAGAAAAATATGATGTGATTGGCATAACAGAATCTTGGCTCAATACAGAAGATAGAGACTTTTTAGCAGAGTATTCACTTCCCGGTTATGTAATGTTTGAGAAAAGCCAAATAAATCGAAATGGAGGTGGCGTTTTACTTTATATCAAAGAAAGTCTTAACCCTACCCTCTTGTCAAAACCTCAAATTGTGAACGTCCACACATCTTTTGTGCTAATAAAGAATAATAAAGGTACAAAAATAATACTTGCATTAATATACAGACCTCCAGCTCAATCAGTGCAAACTGACCGAGAAATTTACGAACAAATTGGAGATGTAAGTAACTCACAAGAGACCGTAATTTTTGGCGACTTTAATTTACCTGTGACCAAGTGGGGCGATACTCTTACTTCACACTCCGGACATGACTTGTATACGAACTTGCAAGAGAGTTCGCTTTATCAATTTGTTCGAACGCCGACCCGTGGTAATAACGTTCTTGACATTGTACTTGCAACAAAAAGAAGAATTAATAGAGAATTTGAATGTTGGTGATGAATTCAGTAACAGCGACCATCGTACGATAACTTTCACTTTAAAGTTTACTAGTAACGAACCAAATAGTAGCATCGAAAAAGTGCCTAATTTCAAGAAAGCAAACTTCCATTAACTTAGAGCTATGTTTAAAGAAACTGACTGGAGCTTTTTAATTAACAATAACGACATAAATACATCTTGGAAGTTATTCGAAGCCACTTACCTAAAAGCAGTGCAAGACTGCATACCATCGAAAATACGGCGTCCAGGCCATAATAATAAGCCCAAATGGTGGAATAAAGATATTTCAAACTGCCTGCTTGCTAAAAAATTTGCTAATGATAGATTAAAATCCTCACAAAATGACGAAAACGGCTGAAATTTGTAGAGCTACGACGCAAAGCCAAAAAGTTAATTAAGCAAAGTAAAAAGACCTTAGAGTTACATATTGCGAATCAAAGTAAAACAAACCCGAAAGAATTCTATAGTTATATCAGAAAGAAAACAGTAGTTACTTCAACTGTTGGTGGACCGTTAGTCGATGAAAATGGAGAATACACCAAAGACGAAGTACAAATGAGTAATGCCCTCAATACCTACTTTGCATCAGTTTTTACAACAGAAGACCTCAGTGATATCCTTACACCATCGCCAATTCAGATTGATAATTCAGATGTTCTAAGCAATATCACCGTTACAGAGAGAGAAGTATTGAATTGTTTAGATAAACTCAAGGTAAATAAAACGCCTGGACCTGATACAATCTCGCCTAGAGTTCTAAAGGAAGCTAAGGATGAGCTCTCCAAACCACTGACATTACTATTCAATAAATCCTTGCAGTCTGGAACTATGCCCGATCAGTGGAAGCTAGCCAATGTAACACTGATATTCAAAAAAGGGAGCAAATCCCTACCCAGTAACTATCGTCCAATTAGCTTAACCTCAGTTGTATGTAAAATGCTAGAAACGGTCATACGAGACAGACTCGTAAATCACTTAGAGGAAAATAACATATTTAAAGATACTCAACACGGCTTTCGTAAAAAACGTTCCTGTTTAACAAACCTCTTAGACTTCTTCCACGATATCCTCAACCTCTATGATGAGAGTAAAGCTGTAGATATTATATACCTTGATTTTCAAAAGGCCTTTGACAAAGTTCCCCACAAACGTTTACTGCTAAAACTAAAAGCGCATGGAATACAAGACGGTGTGTTGAAATGGATAGAAAATTGGCTCAGCGACAGAAAGCAAAGAGTAGTCATAAACGGTAAGGCATCTAAATGGACCAATGTAAGTAGCGGGGTACCCCAGGGATCGGTACTAGGACCAATTTTCTTTCTAATTTACATCAACGACATAGATGAGGGTCTCACCTGTACAATCTCAAAATTTGCTGATGATACAAAAATTGCAAATAACGTATTCTCAAAAGAACAAGTTGACGATATGCAACACAATCTAGATAAATTGTCATGTTGGGCCCAAATTTGGAAATGAGTTTCAATGCGGATAAATGTAAAGTACTACATATCGGATACCTAAATGAGAAAGCAAACTATTCGATGAATGGCACTCAGCTTAAGAATGTAAACAGAGAAACCGATCTGGGAGTAACAATATCGAGTAACCTAAAACCGAGTCAACAATGTTCAGAAGTTGTTAAGAAGGCAAACAAAATAATTGGCTTTATAGGCAGGTCATTTGAGCATAAATCCAAAGAAGTTATCCTAACCCTTTACAATTCCTTAGTCCGCCCTCTTCTGGAATACTGCGTTCAATCCTGGTGCCCTTATTACCAAAAAGATATAAACAAGCTAGAACGAGTTCAACGTAAAGTTACCAAAATTATACCTAGCCTAAAGAACAAACCATACGAAGAGCGTCTTAGAGAATTAAATCTATTTCCTTTAACCCAGCGCAGATTAAGAGGTGACTTAATTCAAGTGTTCAAAATCATCAAAGGGCATTGACAATATGAACTGTAGTAAGTACTTCACTATCGACCAATCTAATTACACGCGGGGAAACGGTTGCAAAATTATTGGTAAATCTTTTAACTCACACGAATCTAAGAATTTCTTCTTTAATCGAGTTGTCAACTTGTGGAATGGGCTTCCCCGAAACGTTATAGACTGCATCACCGTTGATTCATTTAAACTCCGCCTAGACAAATATCTCGTATCAAACCCGCGACTGACTGTGTTTGTAAATTAATAACTTTATTTTATCCCCCCCTCAGTTACTAACCCCTCTGTCCCCTACTAACTTCCTAATCCTGCCACGGACATTAGTTCCAGGGCAGTAATTCCCTTTCCAATGTTCCCTTACCCACTCTAAACCACGGTTTGGACACTTGATCCTCAGTGTTTTGGAGGACAAGCAACCTAGAAGGGTCACTAGATCTGTTGTTGCTTGATTTCCTTTGTACTCCTTTGTACTACATGATGATACAGAATATACGACGCGTTTCACTGGACAACCAGCATTATCAAGTAAGGATAGAATGATATAAAAGGAACGGAAGTATATAGGAAAGGTGAAGCAAGTAATAATTTTGATCACTCTTATGCTTCGAATACTAGAGTTGGTACAGAGGAAGTAGTAGGGGGTGAGGAAGTGAATTTTAGTAGGAGATGAAGGCGTCGGGGCTTGACCCAACTTGCGTGAGCTGGTTTTTGTTGGAGAGACAGTTTGAGGATACTTTTCGAGAGGGGACAGGACGGACAACACATAGGGAACGGAAGTATATAGGAAAGGTGAAGCAAGTAATCAAATTTACCCTAGTGATACGACCTACGCCAAGGCCGATTTTACACTCCAGGTACCCAGTTTAACGTATGGGTGGGACGAGGCGAACACGAGAGAAGGCCTGCCCAATGGCCACTGAGCAATCCTGGTGGCAAACCAAGTTCTCAGTCTCGTGTTGATTGGTTGTAGGAAGCCACCAATCAGGCCCCTGAATTCATTTTAGCACCATGAATCCAGGTACTCATTTTCGTCTGAGTGAGACGGAACTGACAGGGAATGGAGTTTGTTCAACACTCCTGGGCTACTTGAACCCTGGTGGCAAGCCAGGGAAATTTCACCCAGCCCTAGGGCAACATCTGGTCAATGTCGGTACCGGGTGCAATCACCCAACCAGCTACTGCATTTGCTGGAGCAGGACATGCCAAACCCACCCAGCAACTGCTGTGCTGGCGCGGTCACCCATCCAACTACTGACCAGACCCTACGTTGCTTAACCTTCTGATCTATTATCAGGGTTGCAAGCGTGTAGGCAGGGTATGAAAATTTATTACCTGGCTTTACTAACATATATATATATATATATATATATACCGGTATATATATATATATATATATATAATATGAGGAACATCTAATGAAATAAAATGTTTTTAGTCTAATATTATTCATGTGAAAAGGAATCATAGTTCAAATTTTCAGATTTGGTGAAGATTTTTACATAATAGACATTCACATGTATTTCACAATTGATCATTCATATTACACGAAGGAATGGCTGTATTTACCATTTAAGTCACACGAGATACAGCATTTTGTTTTCTGTTGAGTGGTTAATTTGTTTAATGGACGCCAAGTAACGTTATTGCTTGCCCCACTGTCTAAACATAGAACAATGAAATAGATAAATGTCTAGCTATCAGTGCTCGACTAACTACGTTTAGATTAATTAATTACCATCCATTTTCTCCACTGAATATGTATCCTATATAGTTGTATTTATTCAGTAAACACTAAACTGATGAAAAGCTTGCTATTTAACGAAATGTAAAAGTAAGCACAAATAACTGTTATATAATAACAACAAGGGGTTGGGAAAATAGGTATATAAGTGTGAATAGCTTGTGGCCAACGAGAGTATTACCACGGACCACTAGACCACAGTAACGACCCAATAAAACACTCCAGCCACACCATAACACTAACAGTTATCACCAATACACTCTCACTCACACTCTAAGAAACTGCAAAATAACTACCTGTTGTTGGCATGTAAACTTGTGACACACACACACACAAATTCTACAAATATATAACAATATGTCTGCATAATATATGTTGATTTGACCAATGATCATAAAATAACTAACCTAGCCCAATGTTACCATCCCTAATATAATACACTATAACATATACTATTCGCTATCAATCTATCTTTTGAAAGAAAATCTAACAAACAAACTTATTAAAACACTTATGGACAACACAAATGGATCCGGTCCCTTGTACACGTTTTTCCTACCATCTCATCCTTCCCTTCGGGTCTCCTAACTCTTCAACCATCCTCTCTCCCTAACAGGCAACATAAGAGACCTGCCCAATTACCCTAGCTGACATATATTCCGCTCTGGCTTTACCCCGTGAGATATATGGTGCCCTATGTTACCCTGTAGTGTCTCCCTTAAACCACCAAGCCCTTCCTGTCCAGTGTGTTCATCACCAGGAAACATATTGTTATTATTTTACTATATGAGCCATGTACTGCAAGAACGGCTGACTATTTGAGCCAATCACTAAACAAACGGCGGACTTGATAAACGGTTGACTATTGGAAATACCGACTTAATGACTGGTAGACTATACAGAAGGTTGATAACAAGAAACACTGGCTAAACGAACAGGTGACTAAATGAACGGCAGACTAAATGACCCACTGACTATGTGAATGACTGACTATATGAGTCACTAAGTATAAATACAGCAGACTATATGTGCCACTGGTTAAACTAATAGTTTACTATACAATTCACTGACAAGACAAACGGCTGACTTTATGAGCCACTAACTTGACGAACGACAGACAATACAAGCAACAGACTATGCACATGGCTGACTGTACGAGTGGTTAAACCAAACAAAAGGCGTGGTTACACATGCCCAATTTGTTGTCACCCAAGCAACTTTTGTCACCCGAATAGGGCAACTTTTCTGAGACCCCAAAATAGTGGTTACACATGGCAGAGCCGAATCGCTTCTAGAGGCAACTCGGGAAGACGAACCTTGAACAGAACAGCTGACAGTGACAGATAAACAAACATGGCGGCCAGACGAATCGAAGATGATTCGTGGAAGTTGCTAGCAGCTACGCTTAGTCTTGAGGCTTCACTACTAGCATTGGAAGTAGTGAAGAGAAGATGAACTCGACAGTGGATTAGGCCAGTGCTTGCCAGGAGGAGAGAGAAGAGCGTTTACTACAACCTTGTCCAAGAGTTGCAGCTCGAAGACCAGGACTCTTTCTATGCCTTCCACCGTATGTCAAAGGATCTCTTCATCAACCTCCTAAGGAAAGTTGAACCGCTCATCGCAAAACAGGTAAGAAATCCTAGTGTACCATATGAAATTATTTGTTTCCCTAAACTAAATCATTTGAATGTTTTAAAATATGGTTAGGCTAGCCTAGGCCTTTTTTTTTTTTTTTTTTTTGTAAAAAAGTGGCAGGATAGTGGTCATGATATTACCTTAATTGTCAACAGGATAGTGGTCATGCTATTACCTTAATAATTAATTGTTTACTACTACACCTGGCCAGGTAATTGTTAAGGAGACAGACACACATACTGTATATTATAGCTATGCCTAGGCTAGGCCTATACTGTTTAGCCTACTACTGTAGGCTAGTATGTTTTCATTACTCTAGCTGGAAAATATTACCAAAACTAGGCTACTAATATTACCGAAACCACTAATTTTCCCATGGTACCGGTAGCCTATATTGTATTGCGAACTAGGCTAGAGGCTAGTCTAAAGGTGTTGTAACTTGGTGCCGATTTATCACCTCCATATTTTTGCCATGAACGCATTTCTGGTACTGGTAGCCTATTGATACCCGTGAAACACGATGTACGGTATATCCTTGGCACTAGTCCATTACCTACCAATATGTGCACAATACTTTGTGATAGAGTCATAGAGGTGCCTGTAAAAGGAAAGTCCTTGATAAATCTCACATATGCCTAGGCTGTCATGTTTTCGTCTCCCAGGTTTGTCCTACCTGGCCGGTCCCGGCGGTCCTTTCATAAAAACTTGCGCGCAGGATGTATATATACTTGATTATCATATCTCCCTCTTGGTAATGCCCCCTACTGGTAACATATTATGATGATTACAATAAGGGTAACATTCAAGACAGCTAGAGCCGCCTTATTTACCAAGTTTTCTTTATATTTTTTTTTCAAGGAATAGGCCTACCGGTATAGTGTTTTATTGTTGTTTTTCATGGTTTGAGTGGAGGATTTGCATTAACTTACCCATTATTCATTAATCTGAAGATACTCCGCCATTTATTGGGTGAATCACACTCACCGCATCTTTCAAAACAAGAAGAGGAGTCAGGTCGAAGGATTCATTGGGTGCAATACTTTGTTTACAGTCGGGACTTATTATTTTTGTTATTTTTCGGTGTAGGCCTAATTTTTTTCTTTTTCAAGTGTCGATAACGAAATTCCTCCATGCGGACTATAATGAGACAAATATGGAGTCTATTGGTCCCTATTTTCCCTAATAAACTATTTCTATAGGGCGGAGAAAGAGGTCTTGAATATTATCACAATAAGTCCTGAGGGTTTGAGAGACGGCTCCCTTAACCCGTTCTGTACCAGCGACGGCATACAGCCATCGGTAAAAAAAGTGACTCCCCCAATACCGGCGACGGCACTCAGCCGTTCTGCTAACAACTAGCTGGAGCTGCTATGTTGGAGGCAATGCTGTGAGAAGTTAGCAACACTAAGCTACTGCGGGCTGGCTGGCTTAGTTACGTGCGCTCGCGGTTATGTTCCCTTCTATTTTGACGGCTATATTTCCTGTTATTTATCCCCTGCTGTCACTATACAGTATATATATGATGATGACAATAAGTCATGGTAAGGCCACAACCTGTTATTGTATCCCACGGCAGTCAAACTAGACGGGAACATGATCGCGAGCGTGCGAGTACTGTACTGTATTGTAAAGCGAGCGGTATCCCTGAATACTACATCCTTACGATATAATATTATGTACCTGTAGGTGGATGCATATCTGTCTTGAAATATTAGATCCTCGGGTATCATGTAATCATAACCTGGTTAACACTTACTGAAACGTACCTCTTAAACACGTTTAAATTGTAGTAGCCTATTAATTATGATTCTAATACCAAAATTTTCAAATTTGCACCACAATGATTGTGAACAGAGGTGAGTCAATATTAATTAGTCTTGTGTTGCTTGTACCACAATAAATTTTCAATTTATCCATTACATATAGGCCTACTAGTACTGTACCGTACTATATATACCCGTAATTTGCAGGACTCTAGATGGCGAAAGGCTGTGACTCCAGGAGAACGACTGTCCCTCACTGTTCGTCACCTGGCAACAGGTACAGTATGATATTGATCCTATTCCATACCGGTACTGATACTGTACTACTGTACTTTGGTTTTTATTGCTGTACAGTTCAAAGTTCAAAACCACCCACTTACGACACTTGGCAGTACAGTACTCACTGGGTTACTCTAGTGTAGCATATACCGGTATATATATTTTCCAAAAAGATAGTCATGTAGTTAGTATACAGTAGATAAATTAAACTATAATATAAGAAAACAAGAATGGTGAACAAGAAAATTATTAATTAAATAATTATTTACCAGGCCATGTTGGTTTAAATCACGCGCCACTCAACCCACCTGTTCAATTTTGGCGTGCAAACTCCTTGTTTATACATCTTGTAGCATGACTTTATCATGTGAGGGGGGGGGGGGGGGGAGACAGTTGGGTGTGCTTGTGTATGTGAGACAAGCTTGGGGGAGTGCAGAAGGGGCTGGGGATTGAGCTTAGTTCATCACAATGCCGATAGGGCTGCGATTGCACCTTGGGAAATTTAATTGCTTGGCTTGAAACATGCTGACGGCATATGGCGTTACCCGGGATTTAAGGGTTAAATAAATATAACTAATAAAATAATGCTGCAGTAAAACTTGTTCACCAACATTCTGTAGCCTAATGGCATTTTTTAATCATTAACTTTATCCTGCTTACTGTTACCAGTCTTCATCATATGTTCAATTTCCCACACTTTGAGTAGTTGTGCATGTTTTTTTTATTAAAGAAAAACAAAATGGCTAGATTTGGTTACTTTCTATCTAGGCCTATCTCTATCTATGTTCTCAGGCACATACTTTTTTTTTCTTTTTTTTTTTTTAACCTGGGAGTGGCTGACTCGAGACAGAGCCCGAACAGGGACAACTCAACATAAAAAATAAAAAAAACACACACACACAAATTCACACACATCTAGGTCGCCCCGGAGAAGACCCAGAGACAAGGGATCACTACGGGCACTCCAGCACTCCCCTGGCCCCCGATCTCCCAGAGAAGTTCCAGTTTCAGCAGGCAAGCATGCAGCAGAGCACACCACAGTGACCGCCCACCACGCATCAAGGTGTACCCTTCATATATACCGACACCCCGGGCCAAGCGCCTGTCGGACAATTATCTAGTCCAACTGGCACTCGATCCCCTCTCCCAAACGACTGTGTTTTCACTCAGCTATTCACTAGCATTCTCCATTCATTCCTATATATTATTTTTGTCCACTCATCTATTCACTAGCATTCTCCATTCATTCCTATCTATTATTGTTCTTCTTACAGAAAAAAAGGCTAGATTTTTTACTTTTGTTAAAGTTAGACTTGGTTTGGTTAGGATAAATAGGCTAAGTGTTGGCTGGTTGTGTCTGAATATGGACAGATAAATAATAGAGAAGACTTGTACTGTTATGCGAATTGTTCTTAAAACAGAAACTTGCTTCTACGCAAACAGTTTACGTATTAACCTAAAACTAAATGTCATTGGCTAATTATATGATGCGTAAGACCACAAAAGTATATACATCCCACTGCTATGCCATAACAGACGTTGTTTAGTCCTGTTTACTGACACTATCTCCATAAATAGTATACTGAATAATCTATTTAATTAAATATCATGTATGTAATTTTCTTACAGGTGAGTCACTTCGTTCTCTGGAGTTCCAGTACCGAGTCAGTCACAGCCTCATCTCAAGCATCGTCCCAGAGGTTTGTGTGGCAATATACGAGACACTGAGCGCTGACTACCTCAAGGTGCCAAGTTCTTCCGGTGACTGGTTGACCATTGCCAAGGAATTCGAGCGGCACTGGGACTTCCCTCATTGCCTGGGTGCACTTGACGGCAAGAGAGTATGAATCAGCAAACCCCACCACTCTGGTTCGTTATATTATGACTATCAGGGTCATTTTTCTATCATCCTTCTTGCATTGGTTGATGCAGACTATAAATTCAGTATGGTCCATACTGGGGTGCCTGGCCGAGCAAGTGATGTAGGAGTTTGGGATAGATGCCAATTTAGAAAATGTATTGATGAAGGTCATGCTAAATTTCCACCTCCATGTCCCCTTCCAAAATCAAATTTAAAATCCCCGTTTGTGATTGTCGGAGATGATGCCTTTCCCTTGAAGACTTATTTGATGAAGCCTCATCCAGGAAAAAATTTGAGTCATGATGAACATATTTTCAATTACCGTCTCTCAAGGGCAAGGCGTATCTCTGAAAATGCATTCGGCATTTTAACTGCTAAATTTAGAATGTTTAAGGGCATTATTGCAACATGCCCTGACAATGTGGTAAACATAATATTAGCCACAGTTGCTCTCCATAATTACCTCAGGGTTGAAGAAAAGCAGTACATTGAACCTCATTTATTAGATAGAGACGAAAGAGGTATTTTTCATCCTGGAGGCTGGAGGCAAGTAGATAATGCCCTAGTTCCTCTTCAACACATTGCCAGGCGGAGTTCTAAGGAAGCTAATGCAGTTAGGCAGATACTTACCAAGTACTTCAGTAATGAAGGTAGTGTTAATTGGCAAGAAAAGATGGTAAATGTGTAATGTTGCTGCATCCTGGGATAAATAAGGCTGGCCATGGCAAATACTGTGTATCACCAGATTAATTTTCATTAATTGTTCCAGTCTTCTAAACCACTGGCTGTCTCCTGCTATCACCTGGCTTTCTCCCTTGACATTCTGTTGTCCTATCTCATTGTATGACTGCAACACACTCATCGTTATCCTTGGAAGCACTCTTATCCATGGCCAGAGTTTCCATGTACAGTTGGTCAAAGTTCCATCTGACCCACCCTCGCTCTGCGGCTCGCAGAATTATCTGGCAATACTGGTGTAAGATTGGGATTGGTAGATCTGATTTCGGCTATATCATTGTTAGAACATATACTAAAGAAGGGAAAGTAAGCCTATCTCAAATAATAATGCATACATCGCATGTATGATCCCGAACATTCACCCAAAGTTCGTAGATTTGCTTAATATTCAAGTTATTATATCCACTGATTGGCAATGCATATAAACCCTGCTGGCTGCCACAACATACTTTACTCGATTTTATAAGAATACATACTGTATTTATGTGTTATTGGTGGCTCCTTATTGAAGGAGCATTTAGTCTTCACAACGTGAACATTACAGTCTAATTTGCAGTAATATAGAGGTCAGACACAGTTAACAAATTAATGGCAAGTGGTATCCCTGTACCACTACACCAGTATTGCCAGCTAATTCTGCGAGCCCCATAGCGAGGGTGGGTCAGATGGAACTTTGACCAACTGTACATTACATATTCCGTGTACACTCGGTCCAAAAAGTATCTGCACCCCTACCCTGATAACCTGGTGTGTACAGCTTGGTAGAGTTTGTATATCTACCTGTAGCTATATCCATCTATACTACTACCTACCTATACTACCTACGACCTACAACCTATAATACCAAGCTGTACACACCAGATTATCAGGGTAGGGGTGCAGATACTTTTTTGACCGAGTGTACATGTGCCTATTCCTCAGTCCATATGTAGATGGTATTAGGAAATTGTCAATCTCCACAGCTCTTAGCTTGGAGAGAATCCCCTCACTTGGTTTTCTCTTGTTCGAAGTTGTTTATATGCGGAACTATTGGTGGCCACATATTGTATATCAATTACTTATTTCTTGACTGACTACTTTTGTTCTGTTGTATTGTAATCAAGCAATCCAATTAGCCTCCCATGATATAATCATTCACATTATGTAACTCTCCATTCTCCCTTATTAACAGAAGACAGCTCAGATTTCTTCCAGTTCTAATGTTCTTGACTTTATACTGTATACAGTATTCCAATGTACTATACAATTATATATTTTTCTCTTCTCAAAAACACCATAACACTACTTCCTGCAGTAGGCTATTTTGAAAGATCTAGGAGGAAAGCTTCGTAAATATTGATTATATCCATAAAACCTATGATTTATCTTTTTTGTTACCAGGTATGTAATAATATTTTGTTTATGATGGAATACCAACAATTAAAGAAAATGCAAAGTGTGGTAAGTGCTAATTTGTATGCAGTGGCCTTAATGTAACAAGAGACCTATATTTATTATAATATCAAACATTTACCTAACCTACGCTATGCTATCGTAAAGTATTTGAACCCATCCTATCCTAGCACAGTAAATCATATTCGGTGTAATATATTTTGCAGTACTTATAAAAAGTAATGATAATATATATTAAACAAATGTACAGTGACTTGAATCTTGAACCTGGCCCACAAGGTCAAGATTATTAAACCAAAATAACGCACGCTCTGGGGTTCAAAATAGCTAACTAAATGTCACGTTGTGTTGGAAACTTAAGGCATAATGTTCAAAGTTAAGACAGCTTAGAATATTAGTACAGCCTTATTTGTTAGGTTAGGTTAGTTTGGTTTAACCTAATGCCTCAATTCCATATGTTTGTTTTGCAACCAGCATTTTTTATTTTACTCATGTGTACTATAGGATTATAAAACATAAATATGTATCTTTGTAAATATATTGATCATATTGTACCATCCAAATCAATATTTTGCCAAAAACCTTGATGATCCATCTGTGAAATCTAAAGGAGCAGACATTAAATCAACACAATAATGACATGAAAGGAAAAGTACTTTTCAGGGCAATAATAACTTAAAATTATATATGAGCAAGGGTTTTGGTGAAATAATGATTTTGACTGTACCTACACATTTATTAGTGGTAGTATATACAAAGTTAAACAATAAATACAATGGTTTACTCCAATATGTTTCAATTATCCCAAAAAAAATATATAATCCTGGTTGTGTATATATTTTTTTAAGTATTACATCAGTTGTTTACAAGAAGAGTTCTAGTAGTTTTTTTCTTCTTCTGAATAATCACCAAACAGATAATAACATGGCATATATATACATACTGTACAAGTGTAAATGACCGTTTTGTCCACTGAAAATGTGGTTACAGTCTCACGTCTTAAATGGCGGCTTTCCAGGTGGCCCTGTCATGTACTTTATTTTTAGATCGGACCTGAATACCTGATCCTATGCGCAGCTCCCCCCACATTCACAGTCCAGCAATTACAGTATTCATCCAGTTCTGATCATCCATTCTCTCTGTATCCAAACCAATAAAGTCGGCTCATGTGTATCACTTCATGTATGTATGTAATGTATATACTCCATAGCTGGGGATGGCCGACTCGACAGAGCCCGAATAGTGACAACACAATACAAAATAATATATAAAACTCAAAAACAAAATAAAAATTCACACATCTAGCTCGCCCAGAAGTACAGTAGGCCTATGCAGAAAAGTGGTGAGAGTGACATTCAGTGTGGCATCTTTCGTTACTGGGCAAACATGGGAAAATGTGCTGTACTAGAATATAAAGACTTCGGCCTAGGAAGTACTGTAGTCCGAAATTGAAAAATTTGTATGCAAAGGTGAGCTTATGTTGAAGACCGACTTAACCCTTGTCTATCGGGGCCCGAGTTAAGTCCGTATCTAAAAACCTAGACTATGTGGCGGGGCCCGCCTTTAGTCCGTGTCCAATTTTGGCGCAATATTAGCTCTGAGAGAGAGTCGAGCAGTGGGAGGAGCGTAGGTTGCCTCATGACTGCTCGCCACGACCGTCGTGGGCCCACTGACATGTACTCCACACTACTCCACCCTCTCTCACTCGCTACACACGTAATTATGTAACGAAATGACCGTATTTTAGCGATTTTGCCCTTCGGTTGCACGATCGTTGCAAGACAACCAGTGATCGTAGAAGGATGATTCTGGTGTCATTGGAAAGCTCAATTATCGCCCTTTCACAGATACATACTTGTAGTACGCTCTGGCTCTTGTTTATGCAAGGAAAAGAGCACGGAAACAACGCCATTTATGGTAAAAAAAAAAACGCTGGGCGGCACGGTCAAATATACCGCCTAGGCCGCTCGTTGAGTGTTAAGAGTGTGAACTTTGGCATATTATTTAATGACTGGAGTTGTGTATTTCCTCTGCAATGTCCAAAACAGCTCTTGTTACACGTGAGGTAATTAGGGGATATTTTTCTGGGGTAAAGTTAAAGTTTTCCAGTATATTTTCAACTAGATCTCCCACACGCCTGCTGGAGGAGACATACCGATTTTTCTGCTGCGATACTAGACTTTGAACGCTTTCCACAGCATTAGAAACCAAGTCTAGTACCTCATTTTCCTCTGGACTCTTGCTTGCTGTCTTCCTCTTCTTCTTTGGTGGTCCTGACTTGCTGTGGGGTTTTTCTGAGGAACTTTCAAAATCAGAAGACAGGTCACTGGATGGGGAAACCGGAACCAAGACGTCATCCACCACTTCAAATAAAGTTGATTCCTGAAACGTTAATAATATTTTGTCATCCACCTAACCACTATTTACAAACCCTGAACTCATTATATACTCAAATACTGTACGTACATCTTGGGAATCTATACTGTAAATTTGTCTTAAGACAGCTTGAGTTACAAATATAGAAGATATAAAGGGTGTGCCAATTGACAATGCCTAAAATGATTAATTTGAAAGCAAAAACAAATGTGTTTTTGCTTCCTCTGCTTGCTGGATTATCCATGCCTGCATGGTTAATCCAGCAGGCAGTGGACCGAGAGCGTACTGTATTATCAAATGTTCTGGGCTGATGATGATGATACAGTATATTAAATAAAGTAGTATTTAACTAAATATCGATATAAGCTCTCATCACTCGCGATTATCCTTCGAACATCTCTGCCAGTGGTGGAGCCGAGGCCGCCACTATCGCCAGAATAAGATGCGGCTGGGGAAAGTTTAAGAGAACTTTTGCCACTACTCACCATGAGAAGACTCCCTCTCCCCTTGAAGGGAAAGGTATACGCTTCATGTGTTAGAAGCACAATGACATATGATTCAGAAATGTGGCCTGTCAAAGCGGATGATACCAACAGAATGGAACGCAATGAGATGAGAATGGCGAGATGGATGTGTGGTGCCAAACTGCAAGATGGGATATCAAGTAAAGAGCTAAGGAGAAGGTTAGGTATCAAGAGTATCAGTGATGAGATGAGTACTAGCAGGCTGACATGACACATCCCTGTCTATACAGACTACAGTATACAGTCTGATAAAAAAAAACTGACAAGTGAGGCAGCTCTGAACAAGACTGTCTTGAGCGCCGCCATTAGGACGGGAGACCAGAACCGCACTTTGTGTGGAGCTCTCGGGCTTTAAATTTATGTATGTACAACAGGATTTGAACCTGGATCAAAGTCGGTACCAAGATAACTTAACAATTATCTCCTTTATAGGCTAGTAATCTATGTTAAAAATGTAAATACTGGTATGGTATGTCCCTAACTACTGTAAAGAGTATAGTAACGGTACATACTCTCAGATTCTGTGGTTTGTCTTTTGATGTGGATGGCACAGGGGATGGTTGGGCCTCTGCACCAATACCATGGAGACCAGAATCCTGAAAAAATATTTTAACATTAGTAGGCTATAAACAGGAATGAATGGAGAATGCTTGTGAATAGTTGAGTGAACACGTGGTCATTTGGGGGAAGGGGTCGGGCGCAATTTGGACTAGATAATAGTCCATCAGGCGCCTGGCCCGGGGAGACGATTAATATGAAGGGTGTGCGCCTGGAAGTGTGGTGGGCGGGCTTGTAGCTTTGGCTCCGCTGCATGTCTGGCTGCCGAGATCGGAGCCTCTCCGGGTGGTCGGGGACCGGGGGAGTGCTGGAGCGACCTTGGTGACCCTGGTCTCTGGGTGCTCTCCTGGGTAACCTAGATGTGTGTGAATTGTGTGTTTTGTCTGTGTTTGTTCGTTGTTTTGTCTTGTGTTTTGTGTTTTCCCTGTTATTGCTGTCTTGATTCGGTCACCCCCAAGAACAAAACAAAAAAAATAATAATAATAAAAGAGTAAAATAGACAAAGCACATCATCAACAATCTCAAGCACTCACCCGCCTGTGGGTGAACAAGATACACCTCAGACCACAAAGCATACAAGCACTCACCAACATAACAAACTACCTGTACTGTACAGTTATTCACACAACACAATACCAGACAGCCAGTTACAAGATGCATAAACAAGGTGTTTGCGCGCCCGTACTTCCGACCAGGCTGAATAGCGAGAATATTCAAAGGGCCGCCTCTGGGAGTTAAGGTACATTTATTTATTTCACCTTTTAAAATAATGGGGTCAGCAGTGTGCAAAACCATCAGTTTTTATGCTTTACTGAGAAATTCTCTAACTCAGAAATCTTTCCTCAAGACCAACTTCAGGCTTTCCTCAGTAGGCTATACTAAAGGGTGAGGTTATAAACTATATCAGATTAATTGCTAAGGTAATTATATTAAGAATACAAAAGTATTGGTTTACATGTGTCAAGTAGCTAACGACAAAATTCCACTAACCTGTTGAGGAGGATCAAATGCTTGTGATTCGGGGAAGATCGTTACACCATCTTGTATCTGTGTGTAAATAAAAGTATATTAATTATACACTACTGGGCTTCCTCAGTATTGTTTGAATTGAAACATGGGAATATATTAGCATTTAGTATGATATACTAACAGTGTGACCTATGGAGTGTAGTACGTTAATAATTGGCACTAAAATGCTTGATTTTGTTTGTTTATATAACAGTCATAAAGTGAGGTGGGCGCGCTTGTTCAATGTAGTTCATGAAGTGCATGTTAAAATGTTACTGTACTTTTGTAGTAGCTATGGTTGTGAGTATTGTCTGCAACCAGAGGAATCCAATAAATATTATTGATCAGATGTAAAAAAAAAATGAAAATGTAACACATCTCTATAGCATCTCTAATGTCCTGCATTGCAGAGAAGGGGTAGAGGCCATGAAGATGAGTGACAAATGTGATGGTTTGATCCTACGTCTTCACTTAACTCCTCGACAAATGTTACTTCCCCTACAATTTTAAATTGTGTTGCCCATTTCCAAACCTTTTAAAATGCCTTGAAAAGTATAGTTGCTATGAGGTTGTTGCTTTGATGAAATCTAACAGTTCTGGGTTTGATACTACATAATCTATTAGTTATTATGTTCATCCACAAAGTTAATTATCGATCAATCATTATACATTTTAATATTTCACTGTACGGTACTGTATAGCAACAGATATACAGTACTGTATTGTTAAATTAATCTTAATAATAGTACCGGTAACAGTACCAGGTAGCCTACTAAACAAATAGATACTGATATATGTCAATACTGGTTAAATATTACAATGCTCATAGATTTAAGACTAGCCTACATAAAATGAACTTACATTGCTGCAATGAGTTTGAAGGTTGCCTCGAGATTTTGCAGCAACCAGGGAATCTTCTACTACTTGTAAGAACGACAAGTGTTCAAAGTATTCCCACTTTGATTTCATGACTCCAGCTGCTCCACTGGGAGTATTCAAAATCTTCCGATGTTCACGCTGGTAGTAGGTCCGGAGATGTTTGAATTTTTGCTGAATTTTGTCTGCAAAAAATTAAAAAAGGTATGTTGTAGCTATAGTTCCATGACATTAAGTTATCATAAACACTATAACCCACCATGGAATGTAGAGCTTAACTGGGACAGAAAGTGTGATGCGGTACATAAAGCAATAGATCAAATAAAATATTGTATGATGCAGCTTATAGCTCCTTAAGCAATAGATCAAATACAATATGGTACAATGCGGAAGCTTATAGATCTGGAAAAGTGCTGAACACCTATGGTGAGGCAGAAACAAGAAAGGTGACATACTAGATACCGGTACCGGTATGCTAAATGTACTGTACTGTACAGTACAGTATTTGTAGACAGGCAAAGCTACGGATGTAAGTGTAGCCTATAAAAGGTAAAGGAGATGCAATCGAGCATGGCAATTAGAGAAGCCTGAAATTATGAGACCGGAATATGAAGAACATAAGAACATAAGAAAATGGGAGTCTGCAGAAAGCCGATTGGCCTAAGCAAGGCAGATCCCTGAGGCAACTAAGTTTCGGAGAAAGTAGGCATTAACAAGATGCAGTTTGAATTTATGCCCGACATGGGGACTGCACAATCTTCATTGCCAAGAAATGATGTGTTGAACTGTTTTTGGAACTGGAAAAGGCCTCTAATAGTTTTGTCCTTGTTTTTTTGTTTTTTTTAAATGTGTTATTTTATGAACCCCATCAGAAATTGTAAAATAAATATTATCCATCAATCTTAAGACAGTGAAGACACCTAGGCAACAAAAACTATTCGCACACTCGCGATTTCATTCCTGGCTATTTTGACTGCCGTGGGATACAATAATAGGAATCACCACCCCCATGACATATTGTCATCATCATATATCGGTACAGTATATTGCCAGCAGGGGGCAAATAACATGTAAATATGATGACCGTATGCCCAGATACTATATCCTTCCCGGTTTAATTTTAGTGATTTAGGGAGTATATTATAATGCAGTACAGTACTGTACATGATTTAACTAATTAATATATAAACCTAAATTGGCTAATAGATCATAACTTCGACCCGGTGTAAAACTAGAATACTGGGGATTTGCCCCTCATCACCCCCCCATGACTTATTGTCATCATCATATATATTGTCAGCAGGGAGAAAATAACAGAAAAAATAAACGGGAACATAACCACGAGCGATCGACCTATGTAAACATGACGACCGTCGGACCATACACCCGGATACTACATCCTTCCCCCAAAAAGTGAATGCAGAGAGCATGCGAACTGCGACAGTAGGCTCCTTGACTGATACTTTATACTGTAAAGAGCACAGGGGAAGGATGTACAGTAGTATCCGGGGCTATTTTGTACGGTCGTCATGTTTACATAGGTCTTGAGCTCGCCGCCACGTTCCCGTCTATTTTGACGGCTATTTGTTGTTATTTGCCCCCTGCTGGCAATATATATGATGATGGCAATAAGTCATGAGGGGGTCAAATTCCCCCTCAACCTATGATTGTATTCCATGACAGCCAAAATAGAAGGGATCATGATTGCAAGCATGCGAGTAAACAAGGCGGGACGCCCGAATACTATATCCTTACCAAGCATAGGCCTACCCTATGAATCTATCTATGAATCTACCCTATCTATCTATTGCCCGACACCTCACTCCCGTTGAGGGTGGCCATACACAAAAGGCCCCATGTGGACCTATTCCCCATGTGGACCTATTCCCAATGAGGACAATCCATGCCAGTTTATGAAGGACTTAATGCCTGCTTAGCCCACAAAATAAAAACTGATCTCTTAGCATTTTAATCCCAGGGTTTAATTCTAGTTTCGGTTTCACAGCACACTCCTCAATTTTTTATGGCTTCTATAAATTTGTCATATACCATACTTCATTCCTATATAATAATAGGCCTATATGTCAGTAGCGGCGCAAATGGAATTATAATTACTGTGAGAAAGTAAATGTTTAGCTTCTGTTATCCTCAGCCAAAGCTGAAGATTGAGCAGTAAATACCGTAGACTTCATCGATTTGTTTTTCGGCGACCGTCAAACTTTTATTATTTATTTTAATACCAAATCAGCAGGGGTGTGGGGGCGGCAGCCCCCACCCATAATACTAGGATAGGTTAGGTAAGGTTGGTTAGGCTAATATTACCGTACCCCTTATTTTCGTCTTTTACCCCGCAACTTTCCTGATCTTCATAGGTTCATAGCCCTCCCCACTAGTGGGGGCCGTGTTTTTACTTTTTAGATTGTTGGATAATGGGTAAATACTAATTTCCGCCAGTGCTTGGTATAAAACAACACTGTAGCCTAGGCTATATTAAAGAAAACTGATACCACAAAATGCTAAATTCGCTGTGAAATCAAAACTAGAATTTTACCAAACCCAGGATATAGTCTAGTGTTACCTTCTAGGCTAGCTTAGGCAGTAAATATTTACCTATGTTCCCGTTAAAATATCCTCAAGTAACCTATTAAGAACTGGTCAGGGGACTGGTTAGAACTTGTAGGATGTTTAATTGAAGTACGGAAATCAGTATTTACTGAAAAATAAATGTCTTAAAATGCGCTATGTTTTACGGGAAGGTCTGTACGCCGCCACATACGCGCGGCCCCGCCCACTGCCCAAAATGTGCAAATAGTATATTAATTAGATTAGATTAACCTAACCTAACCCTAATATAATATAATATAATATAATATAATATAATATAATATAACATTACCTGGGAAAGAGAGGGCAGGGACCCTAGGTCACTGGGTGACCCATAGCACATTTTAAGACTGTTATTTCTCAGTAAATACTGATTTCCGCACTTCAATTAAACATCCTACAAGTTCTAACCAGTCCCCTGAACAGTTTTTAATAGGTTAGCCTACTTGAGGATATTTTAACGGGACCATACGTAAATATTTATCAAGAGGGGTTAGGCTAAATTAGCCTAGCCTAGATGCGACCGAGAACGTGTGAATATCGCTGCGAAAGGTTGCTTGATTTTAACCAAAAAAATAACAACTCTGGCCTAGGCCTAAACTGCACCTAGCGGCAAGCACTGCCAAGGAAAGTTACTTTTAGTTTGTATTAGGCCTAGGCCTATTGTAGCCTAGGCTAAATATAAAGATACAAATGGAATTTAGGCTCCGCTAGCCTATAGCCTAGCCTAGTTCAAATTATGTCTTTGGAAGTGATTAGCCTAGGCCTAAATAGCCTAGGCTATGATACGGTTTTGTATCAATTTTCTTGTAAGTTGTAGGCCTAGGCTAGGCCTATTCCTTTTTCAAAATAATCAGGCCTAGGCCTAAAGGCTTCAAACAAAATTGCTTTGGTTTCAGGTTTGACATCCCTACGCTAAGTGGACGTCCAAATAAAAAAATAGGCTAGCCTAATTGCCTAATGTAAAGTCTTATCCTAAATGTTTATTATTACCAAATAGGCTATGGTCTTACCTTCCGTGATAGTCAGCAGAGATTGATCTGGGAAGGCTTCTCTCATAGCTCTTGCAATGGTCTCCAATGCTTTCCTCTTAGGTCCTCTCTTGTGGAAGTCCACCATGGTAAAATCCCATAGACACGGGAACTCCCGGGCGTGCTCTATTAGGAATAGGGTAATGTCTCTGGGCCACTGGGGTGAACACTGTTGAGGCTCCATGTTGTAAGTGCAGTGAGTAAAGCAAAATTCGCGGGAGTATGATTTGTTTACGTTTTGGTATACAGGAGGGGATCAAATAAGATACATATTAATGTTATATACATTATTTAAAAAAAAAAAATGGATGATGCCATATTTGCCGATTTTTTGAATTTATAATATCAATTGATACCTGCGAAATAATATCTACAAACAAAATAGTTCGAACATCTTGATAGGCTTCAGTTTTTGTTTTGATTTTAGTTGCCGCAACAGGTGATTAGGTCCCGTACGTTCGGGACGCAAAAGTTGCCCTATTCGGGTGACAAATGGGTCCCGAAAAAGTTGCCTGGGGCGCAAAAGTTGCTCCACCGAGCAACTTTTGTCACCGATTCGGGCAACTCGGGCATGTGTAACCGCGCCTTAAGTAGTAATGGAATGCTTCTCTAAATTAATAGCATACACTAGTTCAATGGTTAACTAATTAAAAGTTGACTAAACGTGCCTTAATGATTATAAAATGTGAAAATACAATTAAAGAGAGAGAGAGAGAGGACGTGACACAGCTACAGCAATTGCCAACAAATGATGAGACTGGAGCAACTGGGGACCAACCGGAACTCACCGCTACCAGACAAACATCACTGCACTAGAAAACAGCCCAATAGATTTACATATCAGTGAATCATGGCTATAGTACCGCCAACAGTTTACAATTTATAAGCGGTGTATTGTGCATAATGGATGTTTATAGCTGTTTGTTATTTATAGATCTCTGTGATTAAGAATGAATATTGATGGTAGCACTTCAATTCAGAATGAAGAAAATATGTCCTTACATATTCTAGAAAACTTACATTTTGATAAGTTTCTTTTAACGATGATGTCTACAACAACGATGTATCTCCTGCTAATTGCATGATACATGTCCTCGCCTATAATAACCCAGCTTGTAATTACGTGTTTCCTAGTAATCTGGATACCCCTCTTAAGAAAATACCTCATATGTCATTTTCTCTACCTTCTTACAATATTGATAGTTTACCACTACATTTCCAAGATTTTAAAGAACAATGCTTAGACCCACTTAACCCTTTCTGTACCGGCGACGTCTGTATAACTTTATTCTGGTTACTGTTAGACGAATATATTCACCACAAAAAGAGCCTCCAGCAATTAACAGGCTTCGAACTATCTCACTTAACCCTTTTCACTACAACAGATCCTTCTTAAGTTGCACAAACTCGTCTAAATATAGCTACAATTCAATTAATAAGACGTCGACGGTACAGAAGGGGTTAACCATGATTTTGACGTCATGGGCTTATGGGAAGCTTAATGACTAAAGATATAGAACATGTATTCATACTTCCTAACTACACTGTGTTTAATAATAGTTTAAACACGCAACATCAGTGGTGTGTCACTGTACCTCAGAAGAGGCTATAGATATATTAAGATAAATTACTTCAACACAATTCAATAGTATTGAAATCTGCGGGAAAAAACACTGATAACATCATTATAGTGATTGTATATAGAAGGCCTCATTCATATTTTCAGTTATTAGCGACGAGACAAATTTGTGTTTATATCGGTGGAGATTTTAATCTCAACCTACTAAAATACAAAGTAGATAGGACATTGATGGATGTTATTACATGTGACTCAAAAGTGTTGTATAATACAATATGCAAGCCGACACGAGTAACTCCCTCCACATAAACAATTATAGATTACAATAGGTCTTCACCAGCAATAGTTTCAGTGAAATTGTATATAATATAATAACTGATCATTTATAGACAATGGAGCAACTTGGTTGATCCCAAGTACTTTTATCTGTTACTGTACTTCCCATTTCTCAACTTATATTCTTCCTCTATCCAAAACTCTCTACTCTCATACTTTTTCTATAGCCATCTGATCTGATTCCTGTATTTTCAGTTTATGAGTCTGATATAACTAAATTAAAAAGAAGTATAGAAGATAACGATATAACAATAGCATTCAGAAACTAAAGTGATGATAACATTGAACATTTTAAGCATTGTATGGAGAATATATCCTGCGAACTATTCTTCCAATAATCCTAATATTATACACAACAACTTTATTAATATATTTAGTGCATGTTTTAACAAATAATTTCCTGTTGTTACGAAACATATAAAAGATAACCACTTTAATAAGCCAAATATTACTCCTGATATAAAGTCTTTGTTTAAGAAGTATATAAACATATAAAAGATACCACTTTAATAAGCCAAATATTACTCCTGATAAAAAGTCTTTGTTTAAAGAGAAGTATATAATAGCAAGGAAACCCTCTGTAAAACCCATCACGTTTTGAGAAGAATTCCGTACATTACGTAAGAGGGTCACACAAAGAATTAGACAAGCGAGAGAAAATGACTACAAATCTAAACTAAGGGGAAATTCAAGAAATAGTAAAACAGTCTGGAACATAATTAATGTTGTTCTTTATAGAGATAAACATAAAACAACTCAACGATAAATTTATACATGATAATGTAGAACTAAATAACTATAGCCAGATCGAAAATTGCTTCAATTCTTACTTCATTCATTTTGGTAAATCATTGGCAGAAAATATACCAAACACTAGCAAACACTAACTTACTTACGAAACAGAGAAGAAACTGTAGTTAACATTTCGCCTATTGCACATAATGAATTAGTACATGCCGTGGATAATTTGCGGGATTCTTCTCCAGGTTACGATGACATACCAATGGCAATAGTGACGAAACTCATTCCTGTGTTATCACCTGTAATTTTACATTTTTGCAATAGGTAATTTTCCTTTGAAATTTTCCCTTACGATCTTAAAATAGCCAAAGTAATACCTCTTTACAAATTAGGAGATGCAACATCGACCAGTGTCTGTTTTGCCTGCTATGAGTAACATTTTGGAGACAATTATATTTGGCAGGATCATGGATTATTGTACTATAAATAATATTTTTCTGATGCTCAATATGGATTCAGGAAAGGATGATCTACATAATCAGCTTTAACAAAATTCAAAAGCGATATCCTCAACTCCTTTGATAATAAAGACTATACAATAAGCACATTTCTAGATTTATCTAAAGCTTTCGACACGGTTCACCATCATATTCTTCTAGAACACTTAATGCATCAATGATACTGCATACAATTGGTTTCATTCAAATTTAAGTAATCGAGAACAATATTTACAATATTAGGACTGCAAATCTAATAACAATGCATATCTTAGGAGTCCCACAAGGATCCACATTGGGCCCGTTACTGTTTAATGTATTTAGTAACGATTTTACTAACTCAAGCAGATTGCTTAAGTTCCTTTTATTTGCTAATGACTGCACTCTCTACGCTAGGCACCGAGAACTACGCCTCCTTATTGATTCCGTCAACAATGAACTAATCAATGTTGTAAAGTGGATAACAGCCAATAAACTTACACTCAATATTGAAAACAAAGTATGTACTCCTCTATAGGAAAAGAAACACTATTCGAAAATTAACACCACGTAAGGTTGGAAATAATATACTAAAAGAGGAGGAAAGCATAAAGTTCCTCGGAGTTATGGTGGATAGACAGCTGTCGTGGAACACTCATATACAGGACTTGAAAAAACAAACTTAATAAACAATGCGGTATACTCTACCTAACACGTCATTGCTTTACTATTAGTGTACTAAATCAATTAGTTATATTGTTATATTGTCACACAGTTTGGGGAGCGGCCAGTGAAACCAAATTATTATCTACTGAGATAACTCAAAAGAGGATAATCAGAACAATAACACATGAATCAAGAAATACTCATACTAACGACCTTTTAAAAAACTAGGTCTCTTAAAGTTGGATGTTATTAATATCTACTGCAGTTCCATTTTTGTATTGAAATCTTTGCATAATTTAAATAATATTGACAATATTAATATTAATAATATTTATAAAGTATGCATTAAGAAGCGCTAATTTACTGGAAATCCCTCGAATGACTTCTAGTCAGTCTCAAACATCAATAAAAGTACCACAGGGTTAAAGTATGGAACTTACTGCTTCAAGATTTAAGAAATATAGAAATCATATCCTGTTTTAAAATTGAACTTAAAGCATAATTATTAATTAAGTACCAACAACCAACTACCTAACAAATGTGATTCACGGAAACTGACAACGTAAAATTGTACTTCATGTGATTTTGTTATAAATTTATATTTTGTATATGCGAAGGTATGTAGGCTATATGTACAGGTATCTGCCTCACCTACACTGAGAGTAGTCCAGCCAGCTCTCACAAACATCTCCTCCTCCTATCTACTTCACTACACTTAACATGCACACCACACTTCCTCCTCCCACAAAACAAAAATAAACAAATAATATAAATAGTATATATGATGATAAACATGCACCAAGCCTCGGAGTCCCCAGGGGGGGGGGGGGGGGGAAGGGGGGGACCATCAATGCCCCCACACCCGCCCGATCTTCCCCTAACAATCCCTCTAAATGCTCTGGACCACGGCCTGTCACTCTTACTATCAACTTTTGCAATATTAGCAGCCTCTCCTCAAATGTTCATCCAGTTGAACACCTGCTCTCCTCCCCCAAACCTGATCTTCTTTTCCTCACTGAAACCCAGGTGTCTGAGTCAACTTTCTCTATCCTACTTTCAAAGCTAAAGGTGTATGTTGTGCATACGTACACAACAAACTCACTTGCTCTTGTACTGAATTCTTAACTTTATGGCTCAAACTATCGTGTCATTCTCATGCTAAATATTTCTGTCTATCTTTCCCCTAACTCTACCGACTTTCCCAAATTCTTTGACTATCTAAACTCTCAAGTGGAACTCATTCTATTCATCTCTCCCTTCTTGGAAATCTCCATCTTAGGAGAATATCTAAACTCTCAAGTGGAACACATTCTATTCATCTCTCCCTTCTTGGAAATCTCCATCTTAGGATAATATCTAAACTCTCAAGTGGAACATATTCTATTCATCTCTCCCTTCTTGGAAATCTCCATCTTAGGAGATTTCAACGTTCACCACCGCCAATGGCTCTCCTCTCTTACTACTGACCTCCCTGGTGAACAAGCCTTCGTCTTTTCTATCCTAAATGACCTAAAGCATCTGGTCCAGCAACCCACCCGCCCAGATCGCTTTGGAAATCGACCAAACATTCTTGACTTATTTCTGACTTCCAACCCTTCTTATTATACTATCAATCTTTTCTCTCCTTTGGGTTCCTCCGACCATAAACTGATCTCCGTTACCAGTCCTATCTCTCCAGTACAGCCTCCCGATCCTCCCAGCCGGTGGCGCTTGTAGCACTTTGGGGCTGCCAACTGAGAGGCTCTTTGGCAGTACTTCTTTGATTTCCCAAGGAATGACTTCTGCTTCTGTGGACGAGTACCCTTGGAGAGTGCTGAACGCATTACCAGGGTAATCCTCTCGGGCATGGAAGCGTACATTCAACAACAAACAAACAAACAAAAATAGTTTATTAGCCTTTTGTACAATTTGATCATGGGCGATTTACATATTAATCTTATTTGATATAACTAAGGCTGAGCCTTTTAAATAGTAATATTTATTAAAGGCTCCTAAAATAGATAATTAAATGTTTTACAGACATGTAACTGATCGGACTTCTCCATAAAGTCTATTTTCATATTAATATGTTTAACATTTTACTAATACAGAATACACAAATCTACTTTTGCCTAAATATTCTTGGTACTTCCTTGATGAGTACATGATAGTAGAGTCATTTTCAGAGCTTCCGTGACCGTGTTTAGGATACCAAAGTTTCTCAGTGAATTTAACAAGGGCAACTGATGCTAAAAAAAATAAGCCCCCATACACCTCACCAAAATGACGGGAAAGTTGTTATTTTAGACGTTTTTCAAAATGGCCGCCGCCGTCATCTTAAAAAATTGATAAAGTTCTATTTCTTGAAGTGAATGGTCAAAAATGACAATTTTGGTGTCTATTCCCACTAATTTTGGTGTCAGAAAACCAATGGGATGGCATAATTAAAAAATAATTAATAACTAATTACCAAATAATTACGAAAATAAGAAAATAATTAAGAAAATCAATGGGATGGCATAATTCATGATTTAGAGTCCCATTAACCTCAACATCTAAGACAAATATGATGTTGTTAACCCGTGGAGCCCCGGCTAGTTTTGTAATGTTTGTTCACCAGAACCCGGCCGGTTTTCAAAAAATGGTTTTATTCCAGAAACAATAGCGAATGGGTTAGGAATGAAGGAAAAACCACGAAAAACCGCTCAAAAAGCTTAAAGAATGGTCCTACAGAGCCCCCGAAAACGTATTTTGCAAGAGTAAAAAATTTAAGGCAATTACCCCCAAAAACCAGGTTATTGCGCGCTCACGCGCACGCACGTGGACTTTGAGAGTTATCAACCATCGGCACGGTTGCGTGGGATACGTACACAGTTCCCATACAAATCTGAGCCCTCTCGAGTGGCTACACCTGAGGTTACGGTCGGAACAATTAGGGTGACTCGTCAGACGCGTCGCTGGGGCTGTGCGTTACATACATCGCCGATGCGTCAGACGCGTCGCTGGGGCTGTACGGGTTAAATCCACTGAGAAACTTTGGTATCCTAAACACGGTCACGGATCCTCTGAAACTTACTCAAATAATATAATATATAATTTAAAATGTAAACCAAGAATGTTGACTGATCAATTCCTTCTTTTTCAGGTTTGTTGCATTGAATTTGGCGTGAAGAATCATAAGCATGGAACGTAGAGGAGTTAGTGATGTGCCTGACCCAGGATCTGGATTAAAATGCATATTATGTCAACATCCCTGTTTAGCTGATGATAGTACGGACTAGACATCTGATACAAAGTGGGAGAATCTAAGGAGCAAGTGTTTTCGGTGGAAGGAACTGGATAAATTTCAGCATGCCTATGCAGCAGTGGAGTGGGACAAGGGGCCTAAAGGCCTGTACATGCATAGTAAATGTTACACCCAGATCAGTAGTAATCGCTATATTCAGCAAGCACAGAATCGTAAACGGAATTCTGAACAGGAAGAAGTTCAAGCATCAACTTCAAGTCAACAACTCCCAGGAAATGTGCCTAAAAAGCTTAGTTCTAGTACTGGAGTGGTTCATGATAAGAATCTCTGTGTGTTGTGTATGAAAGGACCACAAAAAAACAGTAATCCTGGCAAGTCCAAACTTTTGCTGCTGTCAACAGTAGACGCATGGAACCGGTTCAAGTTGCATACAGTTTATCTGTCAGATGAGCCTATAAGAAAAAGATTGAATACCCTACTTGCAGTCGAACGGCGAACGGCGTTTGGATTGGAAATTCGTTATCATCGTGAATGTTGGCGCAATTATGTCAGCAACCCTCTGAAGGAGTCTTTTCCTGATGAAAAAACAGAGCATCTGCAACATGTTAATCTTCGAGAGGCCCAAAATATCTTCTTTCATCATGTCCGTCAAGTTATCTTTGAAGATCATGAAATCCGTACACTGCAAGGTCTTGTAAAGGATTACAAAGGCATTACTTCAAATTATGGTTACTATTCCACAGCAAAGTCCAGTTTCGTGAAGGAAATTCTGATCAAGGAATTTGGAGATGACATAGCATTTCATGAACGAGGTCAGAAGAATGTGAGTGAATTGGTATATGATGCAAGAGCTGCAGGTTCATATCTTGAGGCTGCAATATCCTCTCTAGGTGTAAGTGACGATCAGCTGGTGAAGAATGTAGCTGGGCGACTCAGAGATCAGATCATCAAAACAAAAACAGTTCCTTGGCCTCCATACATACATGAGCTAGAAGAATATGAAGACCTGAATGATCTCCTCTTGAAGCTCATCACTTGGTTAAAGCACCCCACAAAGTCTGACGTTGATGACAAGCCCCAAGTCAGATCAATTGCATCTATTTTGACCAGCTACATCACTGGAAGACGTACTGCATTTGAGACAAACCTTGGTGTACTGCTACATGGTATGACAAAGAGCAGAGAAATGGTAGACATATTACATAAGGATGGCCTGGGAATCAGTTACAATGATGTGCTTTTGCTTAGAGATCTCTGGGCAGTTACTGACATGAAGCATTCAACTGAGTGTCCTTTTGAACTTTCTGAAGGATCACCGGCAATATGTATAGTCGACAACGATGACTTCAAAAGTGACACTTTGACTGGAAGTGGCCAATCACATCGTACAAATGTCATGTTTGTTCAGCCAGACCTACATAAGCTAAATCTACCTACCCTAGATGATGATAGACCAGTTGCAAATAGCACCTTGCCTTCGTACCTCTCTGATAGCCTCAAAGAACTTGGGAGCCAGATGCAAAGAATTGAACCATACAAAACAGTCAAGCGTGGTGAACCACCCATCAGACCAAGGATAACGGATGAACAACATCTGGACACAGTTCCTGAATAGACATTCGAATGCAGAATGTGTTATCTTGGTTAATGACTCGTACGAGCAAGACTTCTCCATCAAAGATAGTGAACGACAACACCGTCAACAAAATCAGTCCATTTGCAATGTGTTTATGAAGTCAGAGGACAAATTTCCTTCTAATAGAGTGTGACGCCTCCCGGCGTTAGCAGCATGGTTGCGTGGGGCATTGCAGCTCGCTAGTGCTCGCCAGGATGGGGGGATGGGCTACAGTTGTCCTAGAATGATCTGCTTTATTTAATTAGTGTCGTATTGCCAAAGACAGTCTAGAAATGGTCTTTGTTTTGGTCTGTGACCGCGCCTTGTATTTTATATTCGCTATAATATAAATGTTGCTTGTGTGGGAGGCGAGCGAGAGAGGGTGAAGGAGTACACCTGGCAGCGGGGTGAGCTATGACGCGGCTCGCTTGGGTGCTGACGGCGTTGGCGGCCGGGTGGTCAACTAGTCCCTTCCCATCGCGGCCTCGTGTTCTTTACCAGCTCAGAGCTTGCCTGACACACGTATCGCCTACATCTTTTGCAATTCTGTCCCCCATACTCGCCACTTTGCATACTATTTCTCTCTCTCGACTTCTCCTTTCTCATTCTCTAATCTTTATTAAACTCAACCTCCCTTCTGGTTTCAGCATAGACGTTCACCGTTGACCAGTCGTATTGTACGCGAAGCTCTCAGATATTTCCATGTATTAGGTTAAGGATGTATTATGCTTTATTGAGGTTAGAGAGAGACGGACTTTTCCGTATGTGTCCTCTCTCCGGAAGGTTGTAGACCAGTATATGTCTCCCTGGCAAGGTGTTGAGTGATTCTGCTTGGTTATCTAAAGCTAGACTAGGGGTAGGGTTACTGTGTCGTTGTCTCCGATGTGTGCAGTGTTAGCTAAGCCCTGCCCGACATCGACAGGTACTGTGGGAGCCTAAGTTGTCTTCGGGTGGGTTTACTTTGCGAGCACAGCGCTGTGGTGTGAGAGGGCCATAGCCTATCCCTCACAACATAGTGCTGCCTCTTTGTGTTGACTTCTGAGGGATCGCCAGGATAGAACTAGGTACTAGAGACCTAGATTTATCTAGAGAGCATCCCCGTCATATAACGTAATCTTCATTATACCACCTTCGGACAACGTTAGGCTACGAGCCGCATGCTCACCCATTGTTGCCCTGCCTTGATACCCCAGCTAGACTTTATTAACTGAGCAGACACTGGTTAGAGATAAGCCCCCATTATTATATGTATGCAACATTATTATTCACTGCACTTTTGTGCCGAGGTTGTTGTTGAGTTGCACCACCCTAGTAGGCTGTTGCGTTGTGTCACGAAGCATTTCTTTAGTTGTCGAGCATTACTACCTTTGCGCAGTCTTTATTATTCGCCTGCCTATTATTACTATATGTCCTAGTATTTATTGTGACCCGTATTCTGCATTATAATTGTTCAAGATTCTTTACGAAGATCTTCCCAGCATCAGACTTATTTCAGAAGTTTCCAGTTGATGTTGCAGGACTAGCATTGCACTTTCTTTAATACAGGAGTGCCAGTTATTTGAGTATCTACCGTAACGTTAATTAATCACGTTAACTATCTTTTCTTTGTGTAACCTAATCGAGTAATCTTTTACTGTTTGAGAATAGGCTGTTTCATCAGCGTCAGCCTAGTGTGTGTGCACCAGTTACCGAGTCATAGGATACCTCGTTGTCCAGGCACGACTCAGGGCGGTAATGGTGTTTTGTTTTCCAGTGTTTATGGCAGGGGTTGGATCTAGTGTTACCGTTGTTGCATTTTGCCATTATCTAGTCCAATGTTGAAGAGCCCTGTGTCTTTGAGAACCTGGATCGTAACAAATGGCGACCTAGCTCAGGATCTTGTGAACTAAGAGATAATTGCAGGATTGTTGTGGTCATTTGTTTTATTGAGGAATATAGTGGGCACGTTAATTTTTTGTTTTGGCAAAGTAGTATAGCACTTGAGAGTCTTCAGACATTTTTGGCAAGTGAATAGTGCTACATAAGAGTTTGGGGTACTTCTTTTCTGAATATTGTGGTGAGAAATTTTTGTGAGCATCATGTATTATACCGGGTCAGAGGAGAATGGAGACACAGTACGTAATGTCGAAAATGAGGAACAGCAGCATGATGAAAGGGTTAATCGGGTGAACTGTGAGGAGGATGCTAGGATATTTTTGCAATGGCCTGTTACTGCCGAGCGGTTGGAGGGTATGGATCGGTACGGTCTTCAATGCCTGGCCACAGCTATGGGTCATGCGGTTACTAGCAGCATGACCAAGGATAACTTGATAACGTGTGTACTGGGCAGGGTGACTGGTGAGCGAGATGGGTTGAGTGCTCAGAGCCCTTCGGCCATGCTTCCCCTACACTCGACTCCCAGCCATCCCCGTAGTTTGCCGACCCCGGGTACGCTTCCGCAGTTGGGTGGTGACTGGCAGGGTGGGTTGCCCCTGGGGGGACCACCGGTAATTTCAAACATTGTAGCACCTTCACCTCCTCAAGGGTCATCTCCAGAATTATTGTTTAAGCTCGAATTAGCTAAGCTTCAGCATCAGCAGCAATTAGAATTAGCCAAGATAGAAGAGAGAAAAACTATCAGTCAGCAGCACATAGAGCTAGCAAAAATCCAAGCTGATTTAGAGTCGACTAGGTACTGTGCCGACATGGACGTAGAGAAGTCGCGAGTAGAGACAACGGGACAGCGACTTGGGGCTGGTAACCGTGTTCATGAGCAGTCTCTCTCGCACTTATTGAAACTGGTTCCGGTGTTTGATGAGAGTGGTGTTACAGAATTTTTCGCACGCTTTGAGAAGAAGTACCAGGAACACCAGTGGCCAGAGAATAAATGGGCAGCACTTGTATCCTCTAGATTAATAGGCAAGGGTCTTAAAGCCTACGATGCGTTGCCTATAGAGTCTTGTATTATCTATGAGGAACTCAAGGAGGCTGTCCTGAGAGCACACGAACTACAACCAGAGACGTACAGGTTGAAGTTCCGGGGTGTTACCAAGGGTCGGGAGAGCACCTTTTTGGAGCATGCCCGGGAGCTGTCCGATGCTTTTGGGAATTGGCTGAGGTCGGAGAAAGCTACTACGTTTGACGACATTAAACAGTTGGTGCTTTTAGAGCAGTTTTTCAAATGCACGGGCGGCGACCTGACGTTAAACCTTAAAGAAAAGCAACCAAAAACTCTACAGGAGGCAGCTGAGATGGCTGACCTCCGGCTATCACTAATTCGTGGGTGCGGGTCTGCCCAGCGTAGTGAGGCAGGTAACAAGGGGCGTGATGCCCCACCCCCCCGAGTTAGTGATATACCTTATGCAAACAAGTACAAGAGCCATGATACCAAGACTGACCACAAGACTAGCACCGTCCCATTTAAGAAGGGGCCGGGCCCTTCCCAGTACCAAGGGAAGCCCAAAGGGGAGTTGGAGTGTTATCATTGTCATAAAAAGGGGCACTTTGCAAGAGTCTGTCCTAGCAAACCACCTACAGCAGCTGTGTCTTTGGCCTGCAACATTGGTGTGTCTCCGAAGTCATCTGAGTTTGCCCAGGGCAGTTCGTCAGAAGCTGAGGCACAGCCAATGCAGAAACACCTGGGAGGCTCGAACCCTGCTCAGGATGTTTTTTGCGACCATACAGGGCGGGGTTGCGTGATGTGGGCGGGGCGCAAGCATGGAGTAGAGGTCTTGCGTGATACAGGTGCTTCCCAGACTCTGATGAAAAACTTGACTGGCTACCCTATAAACGCGGCTCGGGTGGTGGTGGTGCAGGGTATTAATGCAACTCGGTCATACCCACTGGTGCGGTTGGAGTTGGAGGTGGATGGTGTGGCACGTGAATTGGATGTCGGGATTGTGGAGAAGGGCGTCGACCTTCTTCTCGGCAACGACTTTGCAATGCCCGCTTCTGAGGTTCTACCCTTAGTCGTTGCCGAGAGGCCGGCCGACGTGAGTAGGGAAGAGCAAGAGTGGGTCGAGCGGTGCCAGACACAACCCATGGCGTGTGTTGTCACCCGAGCTCGGGCAGCTAAAGTGTCACAGCCTAGTCCTCCGTCTTCAGACCAGCGGAGGAACGATGAACAGGAGGAGGCTAAAGCTGGAGTTGGTTTTAAGAGTTTTGACTCGGCGGCTCTCCTGGGTGATTCAGTATTAGCACCATTACTTAATTCTGGAGTAGCCCCTGGGCCTGTCATCGAGAGTGACGAGGCTGGACATGACGAGTCTCCACGACAGCAACGTTATGTACATCGAGAGAGACAGAGGGAGCAGCCCAGTATCGGGGAAGGTCATGCATTGCTCTGGGAGCAGTTAGATCGCTTGGCACCCTCAGATATACGTCGGTTGCAACTAGAGGACCCTGAGCTCCAAACGTGTGCTAATGGAGCTGTAGAGCTCGACGAGGACGGCGATGCACAGCCAGGAGATTTTTTTATTTAGAAGGCATCCTCTATAGGCGTTTTCAAGACCCTAAACGTAGTTGGCAAGAGGGGTCCGGAGTAGTGGACCAGTTGGTGGTGCCACGGGAGTGCAGGGATAGCCTACTGAGGTTGGCGCATGACATACCACTGGCAGGACATCTAGGGGTGAGAAAAACGATGGCGGCTTTAGAAAAATTGTTTTGGTGGCCGGGGTTGAAGGGGCAGGTCGTAACCTGGATAGCAAGGTGTCATACGTGCCAGAGGGTTGGAAAACCTAACCAAACAATTCCGAGAGCCCCGTTGCACCCTATTCCTGTCAGTGGACCGCCCTTCAGTAAGGTCATCATTGATATGGTCGGACCCCTACCCCCTACTAGTGCCGGTAATAAATTTCTATTAACTATCATGGATGTGGCCACTCGTTATCCTGATGCATATCCAATGAGAAATGGCACAGCGAAAACTGTTGTCCGGAACCTGCTCTTGTATTGCTCGCGGTATGGTTACCCGCAAGAGGTGCAATCGGACCAAGGCTCTAATTTTACATCTAATCTGTTCAAACAAAATATGATTCAGCATGGCATCAGCACTGTCGTCTCTTCTGCGTATCACCCGGAGAGTCAAGGGGTGTTGGAGAGGTGGCACGCCACGCTGAAAAGCATGCTTCGATGTTATTGCGCAGAGAACGGAAAGGATTGGGACCTTGGTCTGCCGTATGTTTTGTTCGCGGCAAGAGAAGTACCTGGAGAGAGTCTCGGTTTCAGTCCGAATGAGCTTGTTTTCGGGCATCGGGTGAGGGGCCCTCTCCACATGGTGAAGGAGATTTGGGAGGGTACCGCTGTGCCATGTTCTATGTTGAGATACGTCCTCGAGAGCAGAGAGAGAATGCTTAGAAGTCTGGAGCTGGCCGGGCGTAATTTGGTGAGTTCGCAGGCCCGTATGAAGGACAGGTACGATACTAAGGCGAAACTCCGGGAGTTTCAGGTAGGTCAAGAGGTGTTGGTCCTGTTGCCTTTGGCAGGTCATCCTCTGGCTGCCAAGTATGCTGGGCCTTATCGGGTGGTGTCAAAGATCTCCGATCTGGATTACCTCGTTGCCACTCCAGACCGGAAGAAGCGTAACCAACTATGCCACATTAATTTGTTGAAGGAGTATGTGGGGCGCCCACCTGAGTCACTAGCTGTCCCTGTGTTGACCTGCTGCGGTCATGGTGGAGAAGGAGAGGGGGGCAGCAATGACCAGGTGGATGATAACTGGGATTGTCATGTCTCGGCTGATCAGTGGGCGGGGAATTCGAGCCAATGTGCGCATGATGCTCTGGCGCACCTGCCGGAGGAACAGCAGGTGGCAGTGCAGCGCCTGTTCGATTCATACCCCACTGTATTTGCCGAGCACCCAGGCCTCCCTACTCAAGCGGTGCATGACGTCGATGTAGGAGAGCACCCCCCCTTCAAGTCGATACCTTATCGGGTGCCACCCATTAAGCTCCCAGCGCTCAGGGATGAGCTGGAGTATATGCTGGCGAGAGGCTTGATCGAGAAGGGGGCAGTACGGTGGACTTCTCCTGTCACTCTGCAGCCCAAACCTGATGGAAAAGTTCGGTTCTGCATTGACTTTAGGCGGTTGAACGGGTTGACCCCCACCAACGCATATCCTCTTCCCCGGGTGGATGACAGTGTGGATAAGATCGGGAAAGCAAGGTACTTGACCAAGGTAGACCTCGTCAAAGGCTACTGGCAAGTACCACTGTCTGAGCGGGCTAAAGAGGTGTGCGGGTTTGTGGTGGATGGCAGTACTTACCGTTGAAACGTGATGCCATATGGTCTGAAAAATGCACCGGCCACTTTCCAGAGCTTAATGAACGACATCGTAGCAGACATCCCAAACTGTACTGTCTACCTTGATGACGTGATCATTTATGACAACGATTTCCAAAGTCACTGTGAGCACATAGAAGCCTTATTTAGTCAACTTAGTAAAGCAGGCTTGGTGGTTAATCTGGGCAAGTGTGACTTTGTGCAAGCCACGGTGCAGTATCTGGGGTTTGTGGTTGGGTTAGGGCAGGTGAGCCCGCCCCAACAGAAGATAAAGGCTATCGACTTGTTCCCCAGGCCGACCACCAAGCGGCAGATCATGAGATTTTTGGGCATGATTGGGTATTACAGCCACTTTATAAGAGGTTATTCTACTGTGTTAGCTCCTTTGACAGATCTACTAGCTAAACATAAAAAGTTCCGCTGGGCACCTGAGTGTGAGCAGGCGTTTCGAGTAGTTAAACACCTTTTATGCACTCACCCTATCCTCAGGGCCCTGGACTTTGAACGACCATTTCAGTTGGCGACTGATGCCAGCGGAGTAGGGGCTGGTGCCGTACTTTTGCAAACAGACGAGGAAGGTCTTGAGCATCCAGTCAGTTTCTTTTCAAAGAAATTTAATTCAGCACAGAAAAACTATTCGGTTGTTGAAAAGGAACTGCTGGCCATCGTGTTAGCGCTCAGACACTTTGAGGTCTATGTTCCTGCCTATGGGCCAGTCGTGGTAGTGTATACCGACCACCACCCGCTTAAATTCCTCAATCAATTCCACAACCGAAATATGAGGCTGACCAGATGGTCGCTCATGTTGCAAGAGTACAACTTAGACATTCGCTATATTGCCGGTTGTGAGAATGTGATTGCGGACTGTTTGTCGCGGGTGGAGGATCCAGGGTAGGCTACCACAGTATGTTGGTATAGCCTCCTGTCTTGGCTCGCGGTGTATTTTTGCGCTGGTGCTTGTTGGCTCGCGTGTGTAGCATCAGCGTAGGGTCGCAGGGCAGGAGTGGTTGGCTTTGATTAGAAGAAAGTTAGGCTACATCTATAGTAGCCGCCAAAAACAACATTAAAATAAAATATGAAAAATTAAATAAAAACTTTCTTTTTTATAATTAATTTTATGATAATATTGTAGCTGAGTACTGAGTGCAGATGATTTACTCTCAGTAGGCTGTGCTTCTTAAAGCTCGCTCTGGGAGCACGATGTTATGAAATAATGTATTATATTTGGGAAGGGTGATAAGATTTTTTTTATATATAAATGTTGTTGCATTTTTTTTTAGGAGACTGAGCTTGCATTCCATGAGTGGCAGAGTGGTTAGGAGTGGCAGATTCTAGCGACATTCTGTCTGTTCAGATATGGGCTCATGGTTGAGTGTCCCATATCTTGGGGGGGGGTGTGACGCCTCCCGGCGTTAGCATAATGGTTGCGTGGGGCATTGCAGCTCGCTAGCGCTCGCCAGGATGGGGGGATGGGCTACAGTTGTCCTAGAATGATCTGCTTTATTTAATTAGTGTCGTGTTGCCACAGACAGTCTAGAAATGGTCTTTGTTTTGGTCTGTGACCGCGCCTTGTATTTTATATTCGCTAATATAAATGTTGCTTGTGTGGGAGGCGAGCGAGAGAGGGTGAGGGAGTACACCTGGCAGCGGGGTGAGCTATGACGCGGCTCGCTTGGGCGCTGACGGCGTTGGCGGCCGGGTGGTCAACTAGTCCCTTCCCATCGCGGCCTCGTGTTCTTTACCAGCTCAGAGCTTGCCTGACACGCATATCGCCTACATCCTTTGCAATTCTGTCCCCCATACTCTCCACTTTGCATACTATTTCTCTCTCTCGACTTCTCCTTTCTCATTCTCTAATCTTTATTAAACTCAACCTCCCTTCTGGTTTCAGCATAGACGTTCACCGTCGACCAGTCGTATTGTACGCGAAGCTCTCAGATATTTCCATGTATTAGGTTAAGGAGGTATTATGCTTTATTGAGGTTAGAGAGAGACGGACTTTTCCGTATGTGTCCTCTCTCCGGAAGGTTGTAGACCGGTATATGTCTCCCTGGCAAGGTGTTGAGTGATTCTGCTTGGTTATCTAAAGCTAGACTAGGGGTAGGGTTACTGTGTCGTTGTCTCCGATGTGTGCAGTGTTAGCTAAGCCCTGCCCGACATCGACAGGTACTGTGGGAGCCTAAGTTGTCTTCGGGTGGGTTTACTTTGCGAGCACAGCGCTGTGGTGTGAGAGGGCCATAGCCTATCCCTCACAACATAGTGCTGCCTCTTTGTGTTGACTTCTGAGGGATCGCCAGGATAGAACTAGGTACTAGAGACCTAGATTTATCAAGAGAGCATCCCCGTCATATAACGTAATCTTCATTATACCACCTTCGGACAACGTTAGGCTACGAGCCGCATGCTCACCCATTGTTGCCCTGCCTTGATACCCCAGCTAGACTTTATTAATTGAGCAGACACTGGTTAGAGATAAGCCCCCATTATTATATGTATGCAACATTATTATTCACTGCACTTTTGAGCCGAGGTTGTTGTTGAGTTGCACAACCCTAGTAGGCTGTTGCGTTGTGTCACGAAGCATTTCTTTAGTTGTCGAGCATTACTACCTTTGCGCAGTCTTTATTATTCGCCTGCCTATTATTACTATATGTCCTAGTATTTATTGTGACCCGTATTCTGCATTATAATTGTTCAAGATTCTTTACGAACATCTTCCCAGCATCAGACTTATTTCAGAAGTTTCCAGTTGATGTTGCAGGACTAGCATTGCACTTTCTTTAATACAGGAGTGCCAGTTATTTGAGTATCTACCGTAACGTTAATTAATCACGTTAACTATCTTTTCTTTGTGTAACCTAATCGAGTAATCTTTTACTGTTTGAGAATAGGCTGTTTCATCGAGCGTCAGCCTAGTGTGTGTGCACCAGTTACCGAGTCATAGGATACCTCGTTGTCCAGGCACGACTCAGGGCGGTAATGGTGTTTTGTTTTCCAGTGTTTAAGGCAGGGGGTGGATCTAGTGTTACCGTTGTTGCATTTTGCCATTATCTAGTCCAATGTTGAAGAGCCCTGTGTCTTTGAGAACCTGGATCGTAACAAGAGACTTTCATGCTCTTCTTGGTAAGCCAGAGAATAAAGTTCGCCTTCAAGCATTTATCAAGGCTGCTTTCAAAAGAAAGGCATCTACAACCACGATTCAGCTCATACACTGTGTTGTTGGCAAACCAGCAAGGAATCTCACCACAGATGAAGTTTTGCAGAATCTCACATACGCCCATGCAGAAGCAGACACAGCTCTGTTCACTCTTTATGGTAAGCTGCGGTCAGAAGGGTATACAGAAGCAGTTGTCATAGACACTGAAGATACTGATAACTACGTTCAGGCAGCCTATGTGGCTCGGCAAATATCAGGACTCTTGTGCTTGAAACGCAAATCTCAGCTGATAAATGCTCGGTGTTTGTGTAGTGAGGCAATGGCGGAGTCTTTGATCCCACTTTATGTTCTTACCAGATGCGACCATAACTCCGGCTTTTATGGAATAGGCAAGAAAACTATTGTTGACCGTGTAGAAAAATCATCAGAAGCTCGCAACCTCCTTAAAAGTTGTGGCACAATCATCCCAGTCACACAGGAAATCATCAATGACTTACAGAAATTTGTTATCCGGTACATCTATTGTGACACCAAACACAAGACCCTAGCAGATGTGAGAGCAGCAAAGTGGTCAGTACTCAAGAAAAAGAAGATCATCAGACTGGTACCTGATTCTGACAGTCTACGACCACACTTAGAGCGAACCAATTACCTCACATATCTGCAGAAGAATTTCCAGCTTCAGAATCATCCATCACCAATTGGCCATGGAAGGCACCTTGTAAATGGCTTATGCCTCCCAGTACGCTATACCCAACCTGCACTTCCATCATTCCTGGATCTTCTAAAAACTCCAAGTCATCCACAAATGGAGAGCAGCGATGATGCCAGCGGAAGTGATTTTGACAGTTGTGCATCATATTTGTCCTGCAGTGATAGTGCATCTTAATGCAGTAGGTCTCATGTTTTATTAATTTAGGATACCAAAGTTTCTCAGTGGATTTAACAACATCATATTTGTCTTAGATGTTGAGGTTAATGGGACTCTAAATCATGAATTATGCCATCCCATTGATTTTCTTAATTATTTTCTTATTTACTTAATTATTTGGTAATTATTTATTAATTATTTTTTAATTGTGCCATGCCATTGATCGTCTGACACCAAAATTAGTGGGAATAGACACCAAAATTGTCATTTTTGGCCATTCACTTCAAGAAATAGAACTTTATCAATTTTTTAAGATGACGGTGGCGGCCATTTTGAAAAAACGTCTAAAATAACAACTTTCCCGTCATTTTGGTGAGGTGTATGGGGGCTTATTTTGTTTAGTATCAGTTGCCCTTGTTAAATTCACTGAGAAACTTTGGTATCCTAAACACGGTCACGGAAGCTCTGAAAATTACTATGACACTGAAAATCTTAAAATACCTTACATTGTGATTTATTGGCTACACGTACAGTACATAATAATTTATTCTTGTCTACTTAGAGTAAAAAATACAAACTTTACACATACATATAAAAACGTATTTATATATACACTGTATTAATAATACATTATATATATGATGTTCAAGTAATTCAAACAAAAACAAACTTTCATATTACGTGAACGTTCGGGGTCATATAATATAGCGTGGTTAAATATTTTAGCATTGCATTAAATTTTAGTACTGGTAAGTACTTTGAATATATTTTTTTGTATTAATCTTAAAAGTTGTCTTATCACCTATTTCTTTCAAGTTTTGGGGCAGACTATTCCATTCTTTACATCCAGAGTAGGAAATTAATTTTTTACTTAATTCACTTTTTGGTTTTTGATTGTCTTAATTGATTTTGATTTCAATTGTTCAAATTGTGAATGTGAGAGGCACTATTGAAAGTGATAATCTTCCATTTCCATTTTCTTTCTCTCAGTCTAAAGCAAAAAAAATCTTGGTTTACTCACGCCTGCTCTCTTGCTGTCCGCAACAAGGAGGAAGCATTCAAACGGTACCGACGCCTTACAACTCAAGAATCTCATTCTTCTTATGTTTCTGCCCGAAATCAAGCCAAATCAGCTCTTCGACTTGCCAAGCATTCTTTCATCAATAATAAATGCACTGAACTATCCAACTCTTGCTCTTCCCAAGCTTTCTGGCATCTAGCCAAAAACCTCTCCAAACAATCTTTCTTCCTCGGCTTTCCCTCCCCTTTTCCACTCTGATGGCACAACCATCTGACAACCTCTGACAAAGCTGAATTTTTCGCTCAAACTTTTGCTAGAAACTCCACCTTGGATGATTCTGGTTCTATTCCTCCCTATCCACCCCCTCTCTCCTACTTATACTTAATATCCTAAACTCTTCTAAAGATGTACTTTCTACCCTCTCTGGGCTTAATTAATACTAAGAAGGCGTACGGTCCGAACGGTGTTCCTCCTGTTGTACTAAAAAACTGCGCTTCCGTGCTGACCCCCTGCCTAGGCAAACTCTTTCGTCTCTGTCTCTTCTCTAACGTCTTCACTTCTTGATGGAAGTTTGCTCTCATTCAATCTGTCCCAAAGAAGGGTGACCACTCTCAACCCTCCAACTATCGTCCAATTGCTCTCATCTCTTATATCTCTAAAGTTTTTAAAACTATTCTTGCTTCCAAATTTCTTAAGCATTACTCATCTCATAATCTGCTCTCAGACTGCCAGTAGGGCTTCATTAAGGGTCGCTCTACTGGTGATCTTCTTTCAAATCTTACTACCTCTTGGTCATCCTCCTTTCGGGACTTCGGTGAGACCTTTTCTATTGCACTAGACATATCGAAGGATTTTGATAGAGTCTGGCACAAATAAGTAATTTCTAAACTACCCTCCTTCGGTTTATATCCCTCCATCTGTGCCTTTGTCTCTAATTTCCTTTCCGGCCGTTCCATAGTTGCGGTTGTGGATGGCCATCGCTCACTTCCGCATCCCATCAACTCCGGTGTTCCTCAGCGTTCTGTCCTATCTCCTATTCTCTTTCTTATTTTCATAAATGATCTTCTCAACTGTACATCCAGTCCCATCCATTCATACCAGACAACTCTACCTTACACTACTCAATTAGTTTTCCAGAACGCCCCAGCCAGTAATCCCTCAAAGACAATCATAATGAAGCCATAACACGCTTATCTTTTGATCTGACTATTATATCCAATTGGGGCAGAGAAAAGCTTGTTGCCTTTAATGCTTCCAAAACCCAGTTTCTCCATCTATCTACCCGTTCGGAACTCCCAGAGGACTATCCCTTATTCTTCAACAATACAAATATAAATCATTCAACTTCTCTCAATCTTTTTTTAGGTCTCTTTGTCTTCTGCTCTCACTTAGAGGGACCATATTACCAGTCTTGCTAAGGCAGCCTCCCAGAAGCTGGGTGTGTCCAACCGCCTCAAGGAGTTCTTTACCCCTGCACATCTTCTTGCTCTGTGCAGGGGCACAGTGCATCCTTGCATTGAGTATTGTTCACATGTGTGGGGAGGATCCTCTCACACCGCACTCCTAGACAAAGTTGAAAGGAAGGCCTTTCGTATCATTAATTCCTGCCCACTCACCAACTCTCTCTCTTCGCCGCAATGTTGCATATCTCTCGCTATTCTTTCGCCACTACAATAATCAATGTTCCTCAGAGCTATCCCAGTGTATACCACCTCCTCTTTGTAGGGTATGTGGTACCCGTCTTGCAACACAATCCCACCCCTACTCTGTGCAACTCTCCAACCCAAGTTTGAAACGTTACTCTAATTCTTTCTTCTATTCAAAAGCTGAGCTCTGGAACTCTCTCCCAGAATCAGTCTTTCCCTCCTCCTATGACTTAAATTGCTTCAAACTCTGTGTGTCCCGGCATTTTGGCTCGAACGTCCCTTGAGTTTGGCCCTGTCACTTTTTCAACTATGGGGGAGGCACTCGTTACAGGCAGTTCTACCTTTTGTCTCCCTCACTCACATAAAAAAACAAATATTCAGCCATTATATTAATGTAAAATGTAATGTATTGTATTTTTATGGATAAATAAATTATTTTAATTTTAATATCTTTAACAGAATAGTGTCTCTGGGCCTTATTAAAAGCCTTAGAACTGTATGCAGTAACCCTGACATGGCCATCCTGAATCTGGGACAGACAGTATCCAACACCATCTCTACTCGCATCTGTATGCAGAATTAATGTTTCTGCAGGAGAGAAATCTGAGTAGGCTAACTGGTGGTGTAACAAAAGTTAATTTAAGTTTCACAAACACCTCCTCCACCTCTTCCGTCCACCAGAAATTCATATACAGTTAGGGATGTACTTTCTGTAAAAGGTTCACCTAAACCAAAAAGGATTTAACTTCCATAGGTTTATTAGGTACCGGGAACTCAGCCACTTTAAAACATTACTGGGAACAGGACTTATACCCCCTGCAGATACCACAAACTCCAAATAATTTACAGATGATGCAAAAAACTACACTTTGATGCATTCACTTTTTAATCCATGGTCTCTCAATCCGCCAAAAACCTGCAAAATTTGAGCAAAATGATCCGCACATCCTTGAAAATAATTATGCCATCTACGTAGGCCATGCAAATGTACGGGGAGATATCCGTCAGTACCATCTGCATCAAGCGCTGAAAACTTGCAGGTGCATTAACTAGCCCAAAGGGCATCACACAGAGCTGATATAAATTTGGCCCCACTGAAAAAAGTATTTTGTTCTCGATCTTTTGGAGATACCGAAACCTGATGATATCCAGACTTATAATCAAGAGTCGTAAAGTACTGGGACCCCTGTAAATCATTCGAAGTCTCCTCTATAGTAGGTAGAGGGTGACTATCCTTCTCTGTCACATCATTCAACTTTCTGTAGTCGACACAAATTATAATTCTTCTATCTCTCTTCATGACTGGAACCACTGGAATACTCCATGCAATAATAGAAGGGCAAATCAAACCTGAGGACAGCCACTCCTTAAACTCATCTGTGATTTTATGATACACATCCGGCTGAATCCTCTGGCCAGGTTGTTTTATTATGTTACCTCCACCAACCAACTTAACTCCTAAACTCAATTAATGAAATCAACAAATACATGTGGCAGTCCAGGGATTCGAACCTAGGATGCTCACACCGAAATTCCGTGCATTTATCCATTAATAGGTTCAGCTTCACCCGTATATATTCGATGTTCCAGAGTTCCTGTGCGCCCCATATCCAAGTCATTCCTGGAAAATAAGTCACGATTATCGTCCAACACCCCCAGTAGTTCCTCATGAACCTTCTGAGACAGGGACTTTATTTTATATAATAGACTCCCAATTAACCTCCCTTACCTCAAATTCAATCTCAGCTCTCCACACCTTCCAAACTGCGTTGAGACAGGCCATGGTATCCCCCCTGCATCAGACAAACCTTTTTGTTTGACAAATTTAACACTCCCATCACTCCACCTTCCTTTTCACTCGTGACAAATCAACACCAGTTCATCTCTGGCTTGAAGCTCCACGGGCCCAACCCCCATGCCACTCCACCCATGTGCAACCCTCTTTCCTGAAATATCCACTAATTCCATGTCTAGTCTAGTCAAGGTATTAGGCAAAAGTTCTAAGGCATGCACATCCCGGGCTACACAACAAGGATGACCCCCAACCCCAATCTGGAGATCCCACCTGAGTATCCAACTTCAGACGAAGTCCTAACTAGTTGTCTTCTTTCATTATATATAGATAATAATTACTGGTCCAGGAATGGGCACCCCAGAATGAGTTGAAATGGACTATCGAAATTCTTCACCACCTGAGACTCACAAAAAGTGACCTAACGATTCTCGAGGGCTACTTCCAGCTCACATATGCCTCAATTTTCCAACAGTCCGGGCCCCAAACCTCTTACCTTACAGTGGCTTTGAATAACCTTCACATCTAAACCTGCCCTCTTTATTATCTCTTCAGAAACCAAGTTTGCTTCAGCACCCGTATCAATCAATGCCAGTATCTCCATCCCATTAAGGACTACCAGCAAATATTATGTCCGAACTTCAATTTCATGTTCAGGAAGGAGCCGATAGCCTGACCCCACCAAGGGAATAGTATCCTGTATTACCACCTCCCCTGGCTATTTCCCGACTTCTTCCCATACCCCCAGGATTCAGAGGTTCGGTAAGCCCCGGCTCTTGCCTCGACCTCTCAAACATCCTTCCACCCTCCATTATACCCTTTGCCTTGTATGCTTTGTTAGCAACATCTCGAAGTTTGTATCAAAGGCTATAAAGGCATCCTTCAACACCTCACTAACCCAGGAATCTATACAAGAGGCTCTCAGATAATTACTGGAAAGCTGTATACCTCTTTCTGGTATAAACTGTATGTTCCTGAACTCTAAATGGTGCTTCCTTTCATCTGGGAATTAATAAAACCTTCCTAAGTTATGCAAAACATAATCAGAAGTAGTCTTTTCACTATCTAACAATTTATCGGCATCTTGCCTTGCAATTCCTTTCAAAGTATTCAAACTTGTGTCCACCACAGAAACCTTGTCATTATCTTTCATCCAGGGATTTCTCGTGAAATAGCGAGTCAAGGCCTTCCTCCACTTTACAAAAGACAAAGGTTTAGTTCCATCAAACTCTGGTACTTTATCTATTTATCTATCTATCTATTGCCGGATGCCTTACTCCCCTTACGAGGGTGGCCATACACAGAATGCCCCCAAGTGGACCTATTCCCTGTGAGAGGGACAACCAGAGCCAGTTTAGTGAAGGACTTACAGGATTGACCACTCAATATAGGATCCGTCCGACTCCGAGGCCCTCTGTGTATCTTGTTAGCACTATTTTTCTACAGTGGTGTTCGGCTAATCCATCCACTAACCTGCCTTACCCTTAGGTAAGCAGTACGGATCTGTATCAGGTTTACTCCCCTAGACAGGTTGCCAACCAAGGCTGACGAGTCCCATCCACCTGGATTTGTATAAGGTTGTCTCCCCTAGATGAGTTGCCGACCAAGGCTAACGAGTCCCATCATTTCTCTTTAATAACCACCTCGGTTCAGACTGAACCATGTGGGTTGTGGTATCTTCTGCTTTCACCCTCTCTATCGTTAATTACTTTTACAATGTCCGTTACACTTTCAGTCAATTTCTGGACTACTGCTTCTAATCTTTCAACTTTGTTCACATTTGATTTCCCTACATTCCCCATCTCCCCTGATCCTGTTTTCCACCAGTACAGTCTGGACTGGATTAATTTTCGTCCCTGAAGCTAGGTGCCGATCTCTCTCCCCCAGCACTCGCTATGCTGGATAGTTGGCCCACTGATATAGTTTCTTGCCAAGTACTAGTAATACTAGACAACCCGGACCGCTCCAAAAAAAAATACTCAAAAGAAAAATTATCCATCTAATGCTAAAACAATCCCATAAATCATCACAATTAAATTCCCGAGCAGAAATAAAAATGGAAATATATTTAAAAATTGAGTTGCACACCGAATGATAGCCTAAAGTAATATACTTAATAGTAAAAACTTGTAAAACCCTAGCACCTCGAATCGCAATAAGATCAAAAGCTATTCCCCTTAAAACAAGAAGTCTATAAAAAACAAGCGGGACCTTCCCCAAACCCAACAAATATATGCCTATCCAACCGTATTACCCAAACCACTTAATGAACACGCCGGCAGACCAGCTGTCTTATCAAACTACTCATGGCTGAGCAGCTCGTTACTCATCAGAAACCCCTCCTAATTATTCTTTTATATCATCCAAATCTATCAACGGAATCCTGGCGAGGTCGCCACTGTTACAGCTTTCTTTCTGCTTGTTATTATTTGATGTTATGGCACCCGTAAATTATAGACAAGCAGTAAACAAGATAAGGAAAACAATTCCACAATATATTAGCCAAATGAGGTCAATACAATATTCATAGTCTATCTATCTATATATCTATTGCCTGACGCCGTGATACCCGAAGGGATGGACACGAACGAAACACCCCCATGCACCTCTGTCCCCAGTCAGTCGACGCCCCTCCTCCCAACCAGCACCGCCTTCATCCATATACTTCTTCATTCCATCCTTCCACCTCTCTTTCGGTTTACCTCTCCCTCTCTGTCCTTCCACCTCGCTCGCGTACACCCTTTTAGTCATTTTCTCGCTTCCCACACGTTCCATTGGCCGAACCATCTCAAGGTGTTCCTTTTCACACTTTCCAGCACATCTACCTTCACACCACACCTCCTTCTTACTTCCTCATTCGCCTGTCTATCCCTCCATGTAACTCCGCACGCACTTCTCAAGTAACTCATTTCCACCCCTCTCACTCTTGGTCTGAGTCTCCCCAACAACGTCCACGCTTCGCTTTCGTAAGTCAGTGTCGGGATTACCACACTGTCATGCAAGGACTTCTTCACTTCGATACTGACCACCCTATTTCTTGTTACTGCTTTCAGCGTTTCTAACACCCTCTTCCCCTGTTGCACCCTCTCCCACTCTTCTTCATCCATAGTCCCATCTTTACTCAACACTACCCAGATACTTAAATGAGCTGACAATCTCCATAGCCTGACTGTTCAACTTCACCTCACACTCTGTGCCTTCACCCTTTTCAAAGACCATAACCTTGCTCTTCCCCGCATTTACCTTCAGATTCCGTTTTTCACACCCTGTTCCAAATATATTACCAGACCCTGCAACTCTAATTCATTATCGCTCATCATAACTGTATCATCAGCAAACAGCAGTACAGGTAGCTTCCACTCATTCCCTCCTTCATCAGCGATACACCAAAATCCACTACTCTTCCTTGTATTTCTTTCAGGACTCCATCCATATATACAGTAAACAACCACAGGGACATCACACACCCCTGTTTCAACCCAACATTCAGATCAAAGAACTTGCTCTGCTCATTCTCCACACATACTGCTGCCTTTGCACCCTCAGAATCAGAATCAGAATCAGAATCAGAATATTTAGTTTTCCTTTTTACAATGGTTCTTCACATAAAACATTAAACAATATTAAAACACATTTATATATACATATTTACAATAAGAAACATCTCTAGTATGTTACTATGGACAGTCTGCAATATATATACAAAATGACAGTTACATTATTATTAAATTTTTTGTTTATAGATCCATTTCATGTTTCAGAATATAATCTTTTAATATATGCTTAAACGTGTTTAGGTTATTTGTGCCTTTTACTGACTTCGGCACCTTATTCCATATTTTAGAACCATAATCGTTCACCATAAAAGGTGTTTGCGCTTTGTACATATAGATGGTTTTGCTGTCTTGTGTTACTATTTATGATTTCATTAACAATAGGAAAGTTTATTAGCCAGTTTGGAATTAGCTTATGCCTTTCTTTATACACCGCAATAGCTGTATCATATATATATTTTTGCTTTATTTTTAGCCACTCTAATTCCCCTATTATCGGAGTTACATGGTCGTATTATTTTGCTCCACCCACTGCTACCTTTGCAGCAAAATTCTGCATTTTGTTTACATTATTTAATATAGTGCAATTAGTTGAACCCCATATCATTATGCAATAATTTATCAAATTTAAAATTAATGATTGAATCACAATGACCCTAGTAGCTTTGTCAAAATTACCTTTTATACGATTCACATACATCAACGTTCCCATGACTTTCTTGTTCAGTTCACTTGTGTGTTTGTTGAAAAGCATGTTACAATCTATATGTACACCTAAATGTTTTACATGTGTACAAGATATAATTTTATGATCATCGAGTTGTATACATACATTTGAGGATCTTTGGGAAAAAAGCTGTCTAGTGCCAAGGAATATGCATTGAGTTTTATTTGCATTCAACATAAGACCATTTCTCTGGAAATATTGTTTCACTATTTTCAGTGTATTTTCTGTTTTGCTAATTACATTGGTTAGTTCATCCAGAGTGCCTGAGTGAAGTATCTGTGTATCATCAGCATACTGAATGAGCAAACAATCCTTAACATAGTTTAGTAAATCATTGACAAATATAATAAATAGAATGGGTCCTAGAATAGAGCCTTGGGGCACTCCATATGTTACATGTAAAATATATGGATCTGTATCACCCAACTGCACAGCCTGTGTCCTATCGGTCAAGTAATTCATAAGCTAGAATGACTCAATATTTAATGTTTTGTATTTTTCTAACAATATTTGATGACTGACACTGTCGAAAGCTTTAGACAAATCGAGCAGTGTTAGTAAAGATACTGTTTTGTTATCAATATTAGTATATAGTGTATTAGTTAATAAAGTAAGGGCTGTTTCCGTTGATAAATTTGTCCGAAAACCATGTTGACTTCTAGAAAGCAGATTGTTGTTTTCCAAGTGCGACATATACTGATTTGTAGCGACTTTCTCTAAAACTTTTGATAATATTGGGAGGAGTGAAATTGGTCGATAATTACCAACACAGTCTTTGTCTCCATTTTTATATATTGGTTTAATTATAGCATGCTTCCACATTTTCGGGAACTTACCAGTTACTATCGAGGTGTTTATTGTACAGGTTATAGTGTAGGCACATTTGTCATTTATAAAAGGATTCGTGTATTTTTTTTGTTAAAAGCAAAAACTCACTTGATTTTGTTAGATGATACTATAAACATGAAACAAAATTAGGGTGGCATTTTTTCTGAGCATTCTAACGGCCTGAAATCCAAGATGGCCGCCACCGTAGCAAAACGCCCTAAATTTGAAGCTAAAATTAAATTAATGTGGTTTAAATATTTTTTTTTCAGCATGAACTGCTTGGAACTTGTATATAGAGGTGACTATAATAACAATAACTTCCACCTGACTACTAATCTGTTTATTTTGCACAATTTCAGACAGAGGCTGCCTTTTTTATGTCAATATGGCGGCCGGAAATCGTTACTTTTGATTTTGATTAATTATCTGGTAACACCAATGTTAGTTGTCTCCTCGCATCTTTGCGTGCACCTTGTTTATTCTGTGGGTATTTATATACATGTGTTTATATTGTTAACTATATAACTTTGTATATCTATTTTTACATGTATGTTCAAACATGTGCGTATAACTATGTGCGTATCTAAGAATATTTATTGTGTTTTAGATACGCCATCATTGTTTAAATACAAAATATCTATGTTAACTATGTTAGGTGTGAAATAGTGATCATTATACTAACATATTTTTTTCTTCTTTTGCAGGCTGCAAGTACCAAAATGGCAGAGTCTTCATCTAACAAGAAGTCAAAAACGGTGGATTTTCATCTATGCTTTATTTGCCAGTTGAGCAGCAAGCAAACAGATTATACAAACTATGTGCTTCGTCCTTCTTTGCCTTCAGTGGAGAACAACAACTCATGTTCGATGTTCATATGGGGAAACAGAATTCTCTGCATTAAAGAATCGCATAAAAGGTTTGTCTGCCCATGAACTGTTACAGAATGGTGTTTCATACCACAAGACATGTTATAAGGATCTCACACATAAAACATGCATTGAACGAGCCAAGACCAGATATAAGAAAGGACAAGCGACAGGCAGCGTCAGTGATGTAAACCAGAAGACAAAAGGAAGACCGCCAAAATCTGATGCTGCATCTACAAGTGCTTCCACATCACAGCGATCTACCAGAAGTCAGGCTTTCGACAAGGAGATGTGTGTCATTTGTCAGGAAGACAAAGCAGACAAATTTGACGATGTCTCAACTGAAAACATGGGAGCTCAGCTCAAAACCATTGGTCAACAAACAGACAGAAAACTTTTGAAAGTCAGACTGAGCAATGTTGTAGGCTCATCTGATCTTCTTACAGCAGTTGCTGAGGACATGAAGTATCACCTTCTGTGCTTAGGCCATGCAAAACGAGACATAGAAAAAGCTAACAGACCTCCAAAACAGCATGTTCATTTTGCACAGTTAGTGTCTGACCTGGAGATGCTCGACATGGTGGAAACTGAAATCAAAGACCCATCTAACAGTTCAGCTTTGAATATGAACGACATTGAACAATCATATGTTGGTTTGCTAGAAGCCAATGGGTTCCCTTTACCCGAAAATACGCGATACAAACCATACTTAAAGCAACTGATTTTGGACAACATCGCTGATGTGCACTTCACCAGGCCTCCAGACAAAACCAAACCTGAGCAAGTACTTTCTACAAGAGCCAAGGAAACACTGTTAGCTGGTGCGTTGGCCACCGATACAAAATACCTAAGAGAAGATGTGAAAGTCCTTCTGAAAGCAGCTAAAATACTGAGAAGAGACATTGCAAGCGCAACCCCGTGGAAATTCGAAGGAACATTTGATAATTATGAACCACCTGCTTTGCTTCAACTCTTCTGCAAGCATGCTATCCAAGGTTTACATCAGGTTAAAACAATCAGTAGGGCCGAATCTATGAACCAAAGTGCATCTGTGCTGGCACAACATTTCGTATGTGCATACAAGTCTGATCGGCAGGTCACCTATGAAACAAAAAATGAAGATGTCGCTTTCAAACACCACACTGAGACTCCCCTTACCGTCGGCTTAGCTCTGGATGTGCACAAAAACACCAGGTCCAAGGCCCTTGTGGAGACATTAGGCAAACTAGACCTCACTGTCCCGTACAACAAGGTAATGGAAATAGAGACTGCTGTCGCAAATGTTGTTCTTGAAAGGATGAAATCCATGGGAGGAATTTATCGACCACCTTGGATGGTTAACGACATGTTTGTTTGGTTTGCACTGGACAACATAGATTTTCTCGAATCCACGCCTTGTGACATGAACACACTCCATGGCACTGCCACCACTGTATATCAGACTGCATCTGACAAATCCCCAGCAACACCACTTGATATCGATCGGTCATCAAGGTCTCAAACATTAGAGGAGGCTGTTCCATGTGAGATATTATCATGTGACAAACCAATACCAACAAACAAAAAGTGTGTTTGCACACTGAATTCCTGCAAGTCCAGCTCACAGCCAAACAAAGAGAAGGATATGGCATGGATTATTAGCTGTTTGGACTTAATAGAAAGTGAAGTAGAAGTGAAATCAAGCTCTACTTCTCCAGGAAAATGGGGCGCCTTCAACTCTCTGTTGTCTCCATCTGGTTCCAAGACAAACATTGCCCTTGAACCACCACTAATACGATTGCCACCAACAAAGTACGACACCCTATTCACAGGTCTGATGAAAGCACGTGCTATCGCCACTCATGCCATGGGACCAGAATCTATCACAGTCGTGACTCTTGATCTTCAGCTATACAACATGGCCATGAAGTTGTGGATGGAGCGTGAGGACATCAAGAAGCAGTTCTTGTTTCGACCTGGCGAGCTGCACATCGTCTTCTGGGCACTGGCTACCTTGGGTAATTATGTGGAAGGGAGTGGTATTGACCAAGCATGGGTCGAAGCTGGACTTTACTCACCTACAACCGTAACACAAATACTCAACGGAAAACACATGTATCGAGCACTGGAAGCTCATACAGTTACCTTGCTTGCTTTGTACAGTTTGTACTTCCGAAAGTTCCTGCAACTTCAGCCTGATGAAGAAGCTCTCTTGAAGGAAACATCCACTCTTTTGGGAGAAGCCTATCAGCAAGACATCAATACAGGCTCAGGAAGCAGACACAAACTCAGTGATGCCGTTATAAAAACAATCGAAATGTTCGAATCCAGGGACATCTTCCAAAAGATCAAACAATCTGAAGGCACTGCAAACAAGATTCAGCATTTCATCGGAAACTACATGAAGCAGTTCGAGACCATCCTCCAATTTGTTCGAGCCACCAGACAACGAGACCTATTGCTGAACATGCAGAGTCTGGAATCACTCATGAAGTACTTCTTTGCCCATGATCATTTAAACTATGCACGCCTTCTACCACTGTACATTTCTACAATGCAACAAACAGAAAAGCAGCATCCTGAGATCTGGGCAGAGTTCATGAAAGGGAACTTCTGCATCACCAAAGGTGTTGCTGGATTCACATCAATAAGCCCAGACCATGGGATTGAAGAAGAGAATTGTGAACTCAAGGTTATTGGAGGCATAGTTTGAATCACACAGAATGAAAAGTCACTGGACAAGTACTTCCTTATTGCACCTGAACTCTCAAACATACAACATGAATTTGAGAAAAAGTACTTCACTGGCAGCAAGGCGAAGAGAACACAGCACCATGAGCTTACAGGGGGAAAGCTCTCCCGAATAACACAAAATGCTGTCAAACTCAGTGCAGTATTTCACGAGCATGGAAACCCATTTGAATCCGCTGATGAGGATGAGATCTACAACCTGCTCACCAAAGCAGTTATGAATGAAACTAATACCAACGACATCCTTCGGCATGATGAGATTGGGCAACAGATGTTTGAAGGAAAACTTTCTGTGTGGGACAAAATTACCAAAAAGAAACTGGGTACCTTCAAAAGTGCCAATGCAACGACAGAAATCCGAATGGGAGAAAAGGTGGTCAAAATCAATGAAGAGCGAGGACTGTTGCAACGGTTCATTGTTATTTCAAGAAGTCGACCAGAGCTGAATCTCAATGAATGCATCGGAACTTATGAGTTTGGTGTGTTGCCTCGATCACTATTTGCTTCAGATGGATCACTCCTGCTGGCATATGATAAGGCATCAATACTTCATCATCTTAAGAAGCTGGACAGTAACACACAACAGGTTCAAGCTGACCGAAATGAGGCAACTGGAAGTGAGCCATCTGATAACCAAGCAATCCAAGTACCCTTGCAGGTGGCAGACACAGCAGTGGAACATACAAATGTTGACCCAACAGATGAATCGTCAGCACACCGAGTGATCATTATTAATGGGATGGCTGTGGTAAATTCAGTTAGCAAAACGGAACAACTGAAAACATGCCAAGACTTTGCAGATGCCCTTCTCCAGATAATCTGTAACATGGCAGCACAATATGATGAGGTCAGATTGGTGTTCGACCGGTACATCAAAACATCGCTCGAGGAACAGATGAGGACAAAGAGGACCAAGGGAAAGTCAACATATTACCACGTGAAAGACAACACTTTAATCCAAAATATTTCCCTGAAGGACTTCCTATCAGATATCCGCACCAAAGGAGAACTGACCGAGTATTTGGCTGACAAAGTTGTATGTCACAGCAAGAGCTCCAACAACAGACTGAAAAAAATTATGGTGACCTCAGGAAAACAAACCAAGGGCAATGTTGATATCCCAGACTCGCTCCTCACTCACAGCCAAGAAGAGGCAGACACTTTGCTTGTACTGCATGCTCTAACTGTTCTCAATGAAGCAGAACTTGTTGTCAGTTCCCCAGACACAGACGTCTTGTTGTTGCTTGTCTACATGTATCCAAACTTACCAACGTCTACAACCTTCCTTACGGGAAAGGGCAGGCTGAAGAGGCACATTTCTGTGCGGAGCATATACAACAACTTAGGACCAAAGCGCGCTTCTGCACTGTTAGGTTTTCATGCTCTGACAGGTTCCGATATGTCTGGTAGATTTGCTGGCAGAACCAAAGACTCGTGCTTCAAGGCATTTATGTCTTGTGATGATGAGATCCTGGATGCACTAGCAATGCTCGGGAATGACATTGATCTGCCCGCTGATGTATGCTCTCAGTTGGAACGCTTTGTCTGTATTTTGTATCGATCCAAAATCTTCACAAAAGTGAATGAGTTCCGTTGGTTCCTCTTCTCAAATCGTACAGCCGAAGGAGAAAACCTCCCACCAACTTCTGGTTCACTGGACTTATACATTCGTCGGGCACATTACATATCCATGATTTGGAGAAAAACTTGTGAAACTCACCCGTGCCTCCCAGCACCAGCTGCATTTGGTTGGACATTTGATGCAGGTTTAAGTCACTTCTCTCCAGTTCGCTGTTTGAATCCACCAGCTCCTGAAGCAGTATTGCACCTTATAAAGTGCGGGTGCAAACGTGGATGAGAAGGAAGGTGCAGCTGTCACAAGAACAATATCCCATGTACGGAAGTTTGTGGATGCTGGGTTTTCAGCTGCAACAACAAAACTGTCCAACCAGGGATAAATGAAGACTGTGAAGATTGAGGTGTTACTTTCTATGACATTCACAAAATAATAATTCACTTGATATCCATTGTTAAAACTACTAAATGAAAAACGATTTAAGAGATTGAACAGTAATTCAAGTATTTAATTTTATTTAGATCTGTTTTTTGGCTTGTTAATTATGTATTCTTTGTGAAAAATACATGTCTTTAAATAGATACTTGGTTTGTAATTACAAAATCCTGTTGGCTTGGTAATGCATGCAAAGGGAGAAAGTATAGCTTACATTGTGGGTGCGTGGTGGCCATTTTGGAATTTGGCATGTAGATCATACATATAACATAAATTTGATGATTCCATTAGATTCCTGGTCTCAGAAAACATATATTTAGACACTTTATTTGTAATTGTATCACGTGTACTTACGAAGATATCGCATTATTAGTGTTTGGCGGCCATTTTGGACGCCATCTTGGATTTCATACCCTTAGAATGTTCCGAAAAAATGCCACCCTAATTTTGTTTAAGCTTATGATACCTTCTTACAAAATCAGGTGAGTTTTTGCTTTTAACAAGAAACATACACGAAATTGCAAATATGCCTACACAATTAAGTAAGATACTGTAACATACAATGCATCTTTTAACATCTGAAGAGAAATCCCATCAGAACCACAAGCTTTCGTGTCTTTAAGCTGCTTAAATGTTAGATTTATAGTACTTGTGTCAATTGGTTTTAGTCTAAAAAAATTGTTAGCAGTTGTAGAAGTCATATATCGTTGGTCGGTATTCTCATCTGTGTCTAGTGTAATGTTATTTTGTGATTTTTCATACGATGATTTGCCTACATTAGCAACGAAATTGTTAAATTTGTCTGCTTTTTCTATCGTGTTATCAAAGGATTGGGTACTTGAAAATGTCTTATTACTGGGAACTATTTGTTTTATTAATGTCCAAGTTGATGCTGTATCACCTTTACAATTATTAAATTGGTCATGGTAAAATTTACTTTTTGTTCCTGCTATGAGAGACTTGACTCGTTTTTTCTCAATTTTGTACTTCGGCTCTTGATCTCCGTTTTGTCTATCGTTTTTTAAGGCAGCTTGTAGCTTATTCCTTTCGTGTATTGCGGTTTTAATGGTGTTGTTTATCCAAGGGGCATAGGGCCTTTTAATTTCCTTTGTAGTTATTGGAGCACATTTATCGAGACATTCTATAAATACAGATGAAAATATTTCTACCTGTTTATCTACGTCATCAGATCCATTATCTTATTTAGTCTATCAGTATCACCCATAATCAAGTTACAAAAATTATCTTTATTATAATTATTCATTTGTCTAAAAGTCTTAATTACGGGTTGACATTTGGGTTTTCAACCATTTACTTCCACCATAATGTTTTTGTGATCTCCAATTGAGTGTGATACAACATCTGCATAGTGTACTGTGTTAAGGTTATTAGTAATAATGATGTCTAATAGGGTGCTAGAGTGAGAAGTGATTCATGTCGGTTTCTGAATAAGCTGAAGGAGATTAATGGTAGTTATAATTTTACTAATCTTATTTGTACTCAAAAACAGGTCATCGTTTAAGTCTCCTAAAAGAAAAAAGGATTTTTTACGTAGACAAACAGACTTTAACACTTCTTGGATATAATCAAATGACGATACAGGAGCTTTGGGGTGACGATGCATACAATCAATGAGAATTGTAGGTAACTTTCGAATTTGTACACTTAGCCAAATATCCTCTACTCCACTTTGTTGATCTACATTCATAGGAATTGTACTAGTTCGTAAATTATCTCTTACATATATACACACACCTCCTCCCCTACCATTATAATTTCGGTATATACTATAGCTATTAATATTTACAAAACTGTCTGGGATATTAGAAGAAAGCCATGTTGCACTAACACAGAGAATGTCCAAGTTTCGTTCATTGATCATCAATAATACTTAATAAAAATTTGCTAAGAGTGACCGAGGATTCAAATGTTCTATGGCTAAGTGATCCATGTGTTTTGGTAAAGTTCTTCCGGCAGTTTCTTCATGGCCTAGTTCCTATTTGTTATAATGATTACATAATCGGCTTTTGTGACCTAGTTTGTTACATGAAGAGCATCTTAATTTATAGTCATATCTACAATTAGCTTGTCTGTGATTATACTCGCCACAATTGTAGCACCCTCTTTGTGCGGAATACAATATTTGTGTTCTTTCTCTAGTACCATTTGATGAGTGATAGTCATTTCTATTGTGCCTATCAGTATAGTGTCCTTGATTTGTGGGTCCTTCTCTATGGTAATATTCATGTCTATGCCTATGTGGATAGTCCTGCCATGCACTAACTTCGTATCTATTATTTCTAGGCACCTGGTTACTCTCTTGTATTTGTGAGTCAGTGTTATGATAATTATAAGGGAGAGTAACACCATGCTTGGTTTCATTCCAGTTAGAACATAGACTAGTATTAGAACATTGTTTTTGCCTAACTTCTAATAACCTTATAACTCCAAGCCTGTTTAGTGTCATAACCTTGGAATTCCCTTACGAGTAAAAGCAGAGTTCATCGATATCTCCAGTACCGAGTCTGAAAGAAAGTTCTGGTTTTATTATTCTTATATCATTTGCATTACTCCAATTTAGGATATGCTCATTTAGATCGTTTATTCTAGCGTCTAAAATATCTTGCTACAGGCTAGGTACAATTTGACAAATTAATATTTGCATTGCTTCATTCTTATCTTTCAGTTCTCTTCTTAGGTAACCAATATTGGCTAGTACTACTTCAGGTGATTTGTCTTCCAATAAGTCATACAAACCACAGTAAATAATACATGTATCTGGTATCCAGCTTAGCTTTTCTGCTACCCAGCATTTCATTAAATCAACATTTGCATTTAGTATTGTTCTAATTGAGCATTTACTGTTGCGATCTGAAGTAAGTATTTCGCTGAAATTGGTGTCTCCCAGTAGTAGAGTCCTATTCGTGCGCTGTGACGAACCTCCATTTTCAACGTTGCTCCTGTTTTTAAGGATGTCTCTCATACTTCACTGTTTTCAGCAATTTGCAATATACTCCATATATTCTAAGTACTTTCCACAGACCTTCTCTATCCACTCTGTCATAGGCCTTCTCCAAGTCCATAAAGGCAACATACAGCTTTTGTTGCTTCTCCAGATATTTCTCCACAACACATTTCAGGGTAAAAATCTGATCTACACATCATCATCCCATCCAAAAACCGGCCTACTCGTCACCTATCCATTTATCCATTCTCGCTCTCACTTTCTCAATCACTACCCTACTACCTTCCCTACTACGCTTAGAAGACATATTCCTCGGTGGTTACCACACACTCCTCTTTCCCCTTATATAGGGGGATTATTATGCCTGTCTTCCAGTCATCAGGTGCACTCCCCTTCTCCCATGCTAGTTTGCACATTTTCCATACCCATCCGATCACTATCTCACCACCATACCTCAGCATTTCCCCACCCACTCCATCTATTCCTGATGCTTTCCCCAACTTCACTCTTTTCATGGTTTCACACACTTCTGACCTCCTGATCCCCACCTCCTCCTCCACTGCTTCTCTTCATCTCCCTCCCATACCCCATCCAACTATGTTTGCTGGCACTTCATTCCTTACATTTAGCAATTTGTTGAAGTACTCCCTCCATCTTTCGACTCTCTCTTGCTTCTCGGCTAGCACTCGCCCTTCTTACTTTCACACCCTTACTGTTTCCCTTGATACCTTCCCTAACTTTCTTGACTTCTTTCCAGAACAGTTTCTTACACTCCCTCCATTTTACACTCAGATTCCTTCCAAAATCCTCATCTACTCTTCTTACTTTCCTATACTACTCTATTCACCACTCTCTTTTTCTCCACGTACCTCGCTCGTTTCTGTCTCTCCAAATCTTCATTCCCTCTACTACCCAACCACTCTCTATACGTTTTCTTCTTGTCTTCCACAGCTATTTGTACCTCTTCTGTCCACCATGCTGTACCCTTCACTCCCCTATCTCTTCTCCTTACTCCACACACCTCCTCACATGCTGCACAGATCTCTTCCGTAAACACTTTGCTCATCTCCTCCACTTCCTCCATACCTTCCAGGTCAAACCTACCTAGTCATCTTTCTACTGCTCTCTTCCCTGATTTCCTCCTCCTGTAGCCTCTCCACCTTCCTCTCGCCTCCCTCCAGCTCTCCTCACCCACTTCTTTTGTAGCCTAATTTCAGCCACTACTACATAATGGTCAGACAGACCCCCTCTAATACATTATATACCCTAGCCTCTAACACAAATTTCTTCATTCGTTCATCCACACATATATAATCAATCAGTGCCTTTCGTTCCACCACTGTCTTATCCTTATCCTTCTTCCTCCACACCACTTTCCATGTGTACCTGTGTATCGTTCTGTGTCGGAGAAAGGTGTTGGCTAGCCACAGCCTCCTCCCCACAAGTGCACTACCATTCCCATTCACCTCTGACGGTAACCCTTACCCTCCCACCACTCCATCAACTTTCTTATCACCCACCTTCCCATTCATATCCCCAATCAGAAGTATTCTTTCGTTCTTGCCAAACTTTTTTCAGGCACGCCTCCACATTCACCCAGAACTCCTATTTCTTTCTTATATGATTATCCTCTATCGGAGCATAGACACACATAATCACCCATGTTTGTATTCCTACTTTCATTCTCACCCACAGACCCATAGTCGCTTACACGCTCCTTCCATTTGTTACTTACAAACAAATACGCACCTTCTCTCGCTATTCCCTCACTCACTCCAGCACACACTCATTCTACACTCCCACTCTCTCACATCTGTACCCCTCCATTTGGTCTCAGTCATTCCACATACATCCAGCCTGGCATTCACCAACACTTCCAGGACCTCTCTCTCTTTTGTGTCATCATTCACGTCTCTCACATTCCAAGTCGCTATTCTAAGATTGTTCATAGTCAGTCAGGGTTAGTCAACATTAGGTCCGTCCACATCCGAGGCTGTTCGTTCGTTCTTCGTTGCAGTAAGTATTTTTCACGGGTGGGGGGTCGCAAGCTCACCGACCGAACCTCTTTAGTCGCCTCTTACGACACGCAGGAGGCACGTGGGGCATATTCTCTTCCCTTACCCCCAGGGGTAATATTCATAATACTAAACCCAAATACCTAGTGTAGAATGCAAAAACTATAAATTTTCTTTCTTCAAAACCAACCTTACACTCTCTCTCCACCCTCCCTTGCACTCTCCTACCCTTTTCTCTCTCACACTTTCTCTTCACCTCTCCCCATTCTTTCTCTCTTTCCCTCTCCCTCTCTCTCCTTCCCCCCCTTCAATTCCCCTTGCATTCTGCCATCACATCTGCAAAGCTTTCAGCCTCGTTCACACACATAACTTTGTCAACACACGTTTAGCCGTCCTTCGCCAACTTTTACGGATTATTGTGTTGAGACCAAATGTGGGAGACCTTGCAGCGACCATAATGGTTTGGTGCCCATTCACCCGACATTGTCACGACCTTGCCCCTTCAAGGCATTGGCAAGTCTAACCGACATTGGGACAAACTGCCCAATTTGACGTTTCAGGGACGCAATATGTTTCCGTCCTTGTCCCATCCCAATATCGTCTTTAATATATGGACAATACAAAGGCTGCACAAAGGCAGTTAATGAATGGTAAATGGACAGGAAACTCACGTTTGCATGACCCGTCCTCTTCCGCCCACGTGGACCTCCTACCATCTGTATTGCAGTGCACTTACGCCGTATGGCCACCTAGTGACGGCTGTGACCCAGGGACGACCGTTTTGAGTTTCTTGGACACGTTTTAAAAGGACGAGGGTGTCCACAACTTAACGCGTCCTATCCATGACTCCGTTGACCTAGCAGGACTTTGCTCCAGACTTTGAAAAACACACAGCCATTTTGAAGTCTGGAAGGGTCGGGACTACAGTGCGACAGGCCCTTTCCTCTCCCTCGTAATCTGCAACTTCTCTGTCTCTCTCTCCCACTGTCCTATCTATCTATCTATCTATTGCCTGACGCCGTGATCCCCGAAGGGGTGGCCACGAACGAACTGCCCCCATGCACCTCTGTCCCCAGTCAGTCGACGCCCCTCCCCCCAACCAGCACCGCCTTCGTTCATGTAGTTCCTCACTCCATCCTTCCACCTCATATTCGGTCTACCTCTCCCCCTCTGTCCCTCCACCTCGCTCTCGTACACCCTCTTAGTCATTCTCTCGCTTTCCATACGTTCCATATGGCCGAACCATCTCAAGTTGTTCCTTTTCACACTTTCCAGCACATCTACCTCCACACCACACCTCCTTCTTACTTCCTCATTAGTCTGTCTATCCCTCCATGTAACTCCGCACGCACTCCTTAAGTAATTCATTTCCACTGCTCTCACTCTTGGTCTGAGTCTCTCAACCAACGTCCATGCTTCGCTTCCGTAAGTCAGTGTCGGGATTACCACACTGTCATGCAAGGACTTCTTCACTTCCATACTGACCACCCTATTTCTTGTTACTGCTTTTAGCGTTCCTACAACCCTCTTCCCCTGTTGTACCCTCTCTCGCACCTCTTCATCCATAGTCCCATCTTTACTCAACACACTGCCCAGATACTTAAAAGAGTTGACGATCTCCATAGCCTGACCGTTCAGCTTCACCTCACACTCTGTGACTTCACCCCTTTCGAAGACCATAACCTTGCTCTTCCCCGTATTTACCTTCAAATTCCGTTTTTCGCACACTGTTCCAAACTCATTTACCAGACCCTGCAACTCCCATTCATTATCACTCATCAGAACTGTATCATCCGCAACCAGCAGTATAGGTAGCTTCCACTCAATTCCCTCCCTTTTCAGCGATACACCAACATCCACTGCTCTTGATAGTATTTCTTTCATAACTCCATCCATATATACAGTAAACAACCACGGGGACATCACACACCCCTGTTTCAAACCAACATTCAGGTCAAAGAACTCGCTCTGCTCACTCTCCACACGTACTGCCGCCTTTGCACCCTCATACATGCTCTTCACTGCTTTCAGCAACTTGCCCTCTACTCCGTATATTCTAAGTACTTTCCACAAACCTTCTCTATCCACTCTGTCATAGGCCTTCTCCAAGTCCATAAAGGCAACATACACCTTTTGTTTCTTCTCCAGATACTTCTCCACAACACAATTCAGGGTAAAAATCTGATCTACACATCCTCTTCCCTTCCTAAAACCTCCCTGCTCGTCGCCTATCCATTTCTCCGTTCTCACTCTCACTCTCTCAATCACTACCCTACTGTATACCTTCCCTACTACGCTTAGAAGACATATTCCTCGGTGGTTACCACACACTCCTCTTTCCCCTTTGCCCTTATATAGGGGGACTATTATGCCAGTCTTCCAGTCATCGGGTGCACTCCCCTTCTCCCATGCTAGTTTGCACATTTTCCATACCCATTCTATCACTATCTCACCACCATACCTCAACATTTCCCCACACACTCCATCTGTTCCTGGTGCTTTCCCCAACTTCACTCTTTTCATGGCTTCCCACACTTCTGACCTCCTGATCCCCACCTCCTCCTCCACTACTTCTCTTCTTCTCCCTCCCATACCATATCCAGCTATGTTTGCTGGCTCCTCATTCCTTTCATTTAGCAACTCACTGAAGTACTCGCTCCATCTTTCGACTCTCTCTTGCTTCTCGGCTAGCATTCTCCCATTCTTATCTTTCACACCCTTACTGTTTCCCTTTCTACCTTCCCTAACTTTCTTGACTTCTTTCCAGAACAGTTTCTTACTCTCCCTCCATTTTACACTCAGATTCCTTCCAAATTCCTCATCTACTCTTCTCTTACTTTCCTTCACTACTCTCTTCACCACCCTCTTACTCTCCACGTACCTCGCTCGTTTCTGTCTCTCGGAATCTTCATTCCCTCTACTACCCAACCACTCTCTATATGCTTTCTTCTTTTCTTCCACAGCTATTCTTACCTCTTCTGTCCACCATGCTGTACCTTTCACTCCCCTCCCTCTTCTCCTGTCTCCCACTGTCCTCCCCTCTCAAATTCCATCTTCTTTTGCCCCTACATCAACAAGCCTCCCTCTCCGTACTCCCCTTTCTGTGATCCCCCCCAACCCTGATATGGCTGAAAGTCTTGTCTTTGAGAGAAGAGCCCCAGTGGAAAGAGGGGAGGAATGACATAGATAGTGGGGGAACTTGTCGGAGAGATAGAGTTTGGAATTGGAAGTAAATTGAAATAACGAAGAAAAGGAAAACCACGGAAGAAGAAGAGAAGAAGAAACCAGAAGCGAACAAGAAAAAGCGAAATGAAAGAGCTAAAGAAAAGAAAACAACAAAACGGAATGCCACGACTCCATCCCAGCCAACAATGTCAAGGTCAACCGCCCGGAAGACGGAAACAAGAAACGGTAGAATCGCCAAATTGGACCAAGGAAACCCCGTCACGCCAGGAAAAGAAATATGCAGGGACAGGACTACAGCAGTCACCAGAAGAGTCCTGTTTTCGCAATCTTTTTAAAAACAAATAATAAATACCTGTATATATAGATGGAATTAATATTAAGGAGGAAATAAACATTTAAAGAATAAAAGCAATGAACAAGAGGAGTCTAATTATTCTTAAGGCCACCTGTCACTAAAAAGAGTTACCAATTGTACTAAACACCACCATACCTAAGGACCCGGTAAATTACGAAAGTCCTATCAAACCATCTCCTAGGGATGCTTACTCAACTTCTATGATAATGATAACAAAACAATTTATATACGCCTTCTTTAACAACTAACTATTCTCCCTATTAAAATCAAACAAACCACACAGACTTTCTTCAGAGTTGGTGAGGCAGCCAACGAACTGTTTGACCCTTACTAATCCATAGATAAGGAAATGACCACAGAGGTACCAACCGATACAGTCGAAAGTATAAAAGTATTAAGTATTAAGTATACGTGGGTTTACATGAATATTGACGTGTCTAGAATATCCATATTAAGTATAGCAAGTAACCCTAACCTAAATATAGATTGTGAGATGTGTTATAACCAAACTATAAGGATTTGTCTGTCAAATCTTCCCTCTTTCAAACTCGGGAGGGAAGTCACGTGACCTCCGGACGCCACCAATATAGCCAAGTCCGCATTCAAGATTGTCACTCTTAAGTTAATATGAAGCCTGTATGATGTATATTATTAAGTTAGAAAATAGTATGTCACTCTACCAAAGAAACTACCCTGAAAACATATTCCTTCAAATCCCGTTTAAAGATTTGCAAGCTGTATGAAGTATAGCAGAGAAACCTATAAGAACGACGGACCAACCGACTTCCCCCTCGTGACCCCTATAGATGACCCTTAACCTGCATCACCAGGTTAAGGATATTATTCCATATAGATGTTGCCTATGTATTGTTGTTATAGACAATTACTAACAAATGTTTCAGACGTAGAGGAGGAGTGATGTATATAATTGTACTAATCATATCCCTGCCCACTTAGGTATAGATAAATCCTAACTTACTGAGTTCAGGCAACACGCAGTTGTAAACACCCCTTAATACCCCCTTGTGCAAACAGTAGCGGCGTCACCTACCTCCAGTCACCCAGAACTGCCAAATTAACCTCCTTGCCAGCAAGTTAGCAATTTATATAGAAATCTATGTTCCCTATATATTTCTCTTAAACTAATAATGAACAAATGTTGTATAAATAGAAAGCGACTTCCTTCTATAGCTTTCATTACCAATACCCATGCACAGTTCCTATAAGAATAAATAACCTTTTTCCAAGTTCCGACAACATCAGTTCTAAAAAACCTTCCCCCCCTTTGGCACGAATATATAAACTCCGAGCGGAGAGAAGAAAGATAAGTAGATTTTTTGTTCTCTGGATCGGCAACCCGCTCTATAGAAACATTGATTTTTACGGCATAGTTATTGACCCCGGCACCCCGAAGTCTTTATTCTATCTGTAGATACAATTACTTTATTCTAGGGTCTTTGTTATTTGTGGCAACACCATTTCTTAACATAGAGACCTAAAATAGTTCTTGTATTATAGTGTAACAAGTAAACTAGATAAGTACAACTTTCTTATTTCTGGCATTCACAGAGATTAAGACTGTTATATTTATTGGTTACATTTCTATCTAGATAAAACCTTGAAAGAGTAAGGCAAGACCTCCCTTTCAGTATTTTTCTATTTAGAAATTATACCCACACTTCTCACAGAGATCTAGGATAGAAAGATCTTTTGTGTTAGAAAGGTTTAGCGAGATACCCTGCATACTTTGCATACTTTGCATACATAAATCCCAGGGACAAATTGTCTGTGGCAAACCACCAGAATTTGTGACTGAAAGGTTAACACCGCCTTGAGTTCTTTGAATCTCTTATAAGGGTTAGGACAGTCAAGAAGAGCAAATACCTCAGCTCATTTTGCGTGCGTCCGATGATAAGCTAATCCGGCAAGACCTGAAATTTATGCATGCAAAACCTCAGTTCAAGAGCACCTGAACAGAACTTCATCAACGATAAATATGAAGGTCAGGATAGTCAAGATTCGTTGGAAGCTAAATGCTGAGAATACTTGCGTTAATCCGATATGGTAACCAACTGTTATCTAATAAGTTACGGAACCATATTTAAGACCCCAAACCCATTAATCCAACTGTATCTTCTCCATACGACCGACCGGACAACCTGGAAGGCCCACGGAACATCAGAAGACAAACTCAACGAAGTGCATCTCTATAATCTTATTTTTATTAATCTCACCACCACACCCCCAATGAAATTAATTAAAGTATATATGATCCACCGGGATTCGAACCCGGGTTATCACACACAGATTTTTGCCACCTTCACCATTACACCACCAGGACGGTTAAAGGTTTATGCACACGCCTACGACTTATTATCCATTCTCGAATACTGGATATGAATCTAATCATGTTCATATTCCCAACCGCACTATGGTAGCCTACTGTTTAAGTAGAAAAGAAAATATAATAGAAAAGAAATAATATAGAAAATACGTGAATTCAGTATCAGTGACGAGATACTATAAAGTTAGACCTCAAAGTGATCAAAATAACCAGAGTTTTTACCAACTCAAAATACGTGAAAAGGTCAAATCAGTGTTCTATGAAATTCAGATATCAATAATAAGGAAGATCAATACCTCCTATAATAAATGAACTTTAAGGCGACGTTCTCACTCTTCAGATAACATATATACCGATTTTAGACGGATTTCTACCTGTTCAGCAACTCAGTCATATTTCAGTCAAGTGGAAAATATACAGAGTCCGTTTCCCCTGAATGTTCGAGTTATATAAGTGAAGTGTAAACTTATCCAGTGAGCCTTACCATCCTATTAGTAAAGTGTTCATATAGGAATCACGTCTGCGATCCTTGCATACCTTAAGTCTGAATTTTAATATATATCACGAGAATTACTATACCTTCATGAACTCTGAAAATATCGCAATGGAGACTATGACATTTTAGAGTCCACATACTTGAGCTACAATTGAAAATACCTCTATGCTTGAGTTTTCGTATTTAGTGCCAATGAATACGGGAACACGTATCCAATAGTCCACTATCATTCGGGGATTAAGTTCACCTAATATATTAGTGAAACTGAAGTAAAACTAAATTTAGTAATTTCCATTGTTACCTTTTTCACAAAGAGATAAGTGCGCATGATTCTCAAGGAAGAATTATAGATATATAGTTGAAGTGATATACCTGATTTCTATCCAGATCCGCGTGCGTACTGGGAGATTTTAAAACGAAAAGTTGTACTGTACCACTTATGAGTACCCCATGTGTTATTTTTTGTTTTAAATTCATCATATGTGTTCTAGTGAATAAGTAAATAAAGCTGTATTACAAATTATCTTTTGAGATTATATATGTCCTCTATTGATTATTTATATGTACTTGCATGAATTCCAATATCCCAGTCTAGAAGAACTCACCTTAATCAACTGTTAATCCAGCATAAAATCAGGGCATACCATAAATACTACAGTTTTGGTGGTTTATCTTGCTTTCGATCTTTAAAATATCATACTGATACATTCCCAAGTCAATTTGGCAAACTAAAATTAGCTTTAAAAAGAAGTACGACAAAATATTGCTTAACATGAATTTATGGTGAAGGTGATCATAAGCTCTCTTTATCTTTAGTTGTATAATACTCCTGCTATAAAGGAAGACTTGTTCGAAAAGAAGGTATTACCAGTCATACCCATACGTTGGTCCTCAAACTTCTTAATGTCATTTAATAGTACCACGATGGAAATACATTTTGATTGATAATGTCTTGATTATAAAGGTCTTTACATCAGACCGATTTGAGTGGAGGCATTTCAGAGAAATGTTTATCCTGGAATATGTTAACTTAGGATGATAACGATGATGACAATGGTGATGGGCTGGTCTATCAGAGTGAGAACTGAGCGATCTCTGCCATACCCATAGCTTACTCTGACTGTTCCTTTTACATATATATTTCCTAGATCTCAAGTGACGGCGTTTCTTGCGTGGATTGACCTCCTAATCTACCAAGATTGGAAGCCAAAGCGTCACATCTTTCCTTTGCCCCTCAACTTTCTCTTCATAATTGCTGAGGGGCACAGGGCCCTGGGTGGGGCTTTGGTTTCCCGGGCGTTTCCGCACCCTCCTCAGCTCCCCGCCATGGAGTGGCTTCGGTCACCCAGGCTTTATTGTGGTCGGCAGGGAGGGTTCTGTGGGGGCGCTCGGTTATGGCCTTGGCCTTGCTCGGGGCCTTGGGGCTGTTCGGCCAGGCAGCTTGGGGAAAAACAACAACAACAACGATGATGACAATAATGAGTGTGATGTGTATTTATACGAGTATGTATGTTTAATGGCGAGAAATCTGGTATGTGGATAGATGCAGCCGATGTACCTATATTAATCCGAGAGTCAGGGACAATAAACAGAGACGAGCGAGCAAGTAAGCCTCCGTGTCCCCAGAGAGACAGACACTCCAGGGTAATTGGTTAACTGCGCTGTGACTAGGTGGTTGATGTGTGTGTGTGTATGTGTGTCGTCATCAGTATCACCAGAGAGACAGACATCGCACGGATATTAGTTAACTACACTGTGTGTGTGTGTGTGTGTGTGTGTCGTCATCAATATCATCAGAGAGACATACATCGCAGAATAATTAGCTAACTACACTAGGACAAGGTGGTGTGTGTGTTTATATATACTCTAAGTGTGGGGTAGGTGTATGGGAAGTGTTGTGTTCGCCCTATATGAGAGATACCCCCTTTGGATACCAGTTACTTTAAATTAAGTGTCTGTGATAGCAAACAAAGGCGAGCGAGCAATCAAGCCTTCCTGTCCTCCAGGAAAATAATCATTACAAGGTATTTAGTAAAGTGCGCAATGACGAGCTGATTGTTCATGTGTCCTTACATGGCTTTGTATATACAGTAAGTGTGGGCTGTGTACGCGAGCATGCGTGGGTATATAAGTGTCTTACGGGAGAAACCTCTTAATGGATACCTTTATTTTAAGCTGAGTGCCAGAGTTGTAGTAAATAGAATCAAGGGAGCAATCAGTGTCCTTCGAGAGATCAGCAATCCCATTTGTAAAACACTGTATACTGGGCTGCGGTGTATCAAAGACAGCTGTGGGACAGAGGACTTCTCATACAGTATTTTTTATTTTTTTTTTTTTTGAGAGACAATGAACGGAAGAAGGAAAAACACAGATAAAACAAAAAGGTCCATGTGCCTAAAGGCATCCTCCATTCATAAAATGTTTGTAACAACTGGATTTAAACATTTGTAGATTATAAGTTTGTGGAAAGCAATTCGAGGGAAGTGAATTCCAAAGAGTAGTAGTTCTGGGGATAAATTAATTCTGATAAGCAGACGTTCTGCATTGTGGAGGAGATAGTGTAAATTCATGGGTGCTCTCAGCTGCCCTAGTTCTACAGGGAAAGATGTGGAGAGGCGGCACAATTGAAGCAAGTTCCTCGGAACAATTGCTGTGAAAATATCTGTAGAATAATGTAAGGGATGCAACGTTTCTTCGTATGGATAATGTAGGAAGGTCCTGTGTGATTGCAGGGTTATTGATTAATCTAATAGCTTTATTTTGAATTTTGTCCAACTGCCTCAATGCAACCACTCCACTTCCACCCCACAGAGGTGAACAGTAATCCATCTGAGAACGCACATGACTTTTATATATTACGGCCAACTGCTCGCCAGTGAAGAATTCTCGAACTCTGTACAGGAGTCCCAGTTTTTTAGAGGCATTCTTAGCAATGCTTCTAACATAAAGTGTCCAGCTCAAGTTAGTAGTTAATGTTACACCGAGAATGTCAATACTAGGGGAAGTGGGAATATTTACATAATTAAAAAATATATGGGAGTCAGTGAGATTCTGTCGGTTAGAAAATTGAATGTACTTGGTTTTCTGTGCATTAAAGGAAACTAGATTCTTTTGACCCCATTCATTAATTCTAGAAAGGTCCTGGTTCAGAGAAATTGCAGTGTTTATTTTTGAATTTATAAGATCGGGTTGGGTGAAAGAATTGGTAAATGTGAAGGAACTGTGGAGTGTTGAGTCATCTGCGTAGGAATGTATTGGATTATGAGTGGTAGATATGAGATCATTGATATGAATGAGGAACAGATTTGGGGCCAAAACTGATCCCTGGGGAACACCACCATTTATTGAGTGAAATTGAGAATAAAGGCCATCTACCATTACACGTATTTTTCTGTTATGAAGATAAGAAGAAATTAGTGGAACTAATGATGCAAGGCCGTAGTGTGACATCTTCGACAATAAGGATTGATGCCAGACTCTATCAAATGCCTTTGATATATCCAGTGCTATTGTATGTGTTTCACCATGTTGGTCTGTAGCATGGTTGATTTGATGCGTAAGAAGGCAAAGAATGTCTGCAGTTGATCGACATCGTCTAAAACCATATTGCCTATCACTGATTAATTTATTATTCTCAAGATGCTTAATTATGTGATTATTTAATATAATTTCAAAGACTTTACCAAGAGTGGAAGTTATAGCTATTGGTCTGTAGTTTGATGGATCTGAAGAGGTACCTTTTTTAGGAACTGGATGGATGTTTGCTTCTTTCCAGGGTACTGGGAAGCATGAGGTATGAGTACACAGACGGAAATTTGTTGCCAATACAGGAGCGAGCACCAGGGAGCAATTCCTAAGTACTATTGGAGGAATTTCATCTGGAGCAGGAGCCTTATCTACTGAGAGATTCTGCAAAATAGTTTTGACATGTCTGGTGTGGATCTTAAGTGAGGGAATTTCAGGCGAAGTACAGGGACATCTTGATTTATTTCATCTAAGGTTGAGTTGGTGGAGAAAATATCTGCAAGAAGGTTAGCTTTACCATGTGGGTCACTTACAAGATTGCCAGTCGGAGATTTTAATGGTGGAATGGATGAAGCAGTAGTGAAGTTGGATTTGAATGAGTTAAGAGTAGACCAAAATATATTGTTATCATTTGGATTATTTAGAAGTTTATTTGCCTGCTTGTGGAGAAAGTTTGATTTAGTTAGGTTTAATACAGTTTTGTCATGATTTCTGATGTTTCTAAAGTAATTAACGGTTTCATGTGTTTTTGATCTTGTGTATGCATTGTAGGCTATTGCTTTTTGTTCAGTTACTCTAGCACAATTATGGTCATACGAAGAAACGTTGCATCCCTTGCATTATTCTACAGATATTTTCACAGCAATTGTTCCGAGGAACTTGCTTCAATTGTGCCGCCTCTCCACATCTTTCCCCGTAGAACTAGGGCAGCTGAGAGCGCCCATGAATTTACACTTTCTCCTCCACAATGCAGAACTTCTGCTTATCAGAATTCATTTATCCCCAGAGCTACTACTCTTTGGAATTCACTTCCCTCGAATTGCTTTCCACAAACTTACAATCAACAAATGTTTAAATCCAGTTGTTACAAACATTTTATGAATGGAGGATGCCTTTAGGCACATGGACCTTTTTGTTTTATCTGTGTTTTTCCTTCCTCCGTTCATGGTCTCTTAAAAAAAAAAAAAAAAAAAAAACATTTAGGTGAATTAGATCTTTTACTGTACTTTTGATGAGGAATAAAAGTTTCCATTCCAATTTTTACAATATCTTGTATGTGGCTCAAGGTGGAGTGTGCATCATTAGAAAAAAAAGAGGTCCAGGGAATATCAATAAAGAAACCCTGAAGACCCTCCCAGTCTGCCCTTTCGTAATGCCACTTAGTCACCAACACAGGTTCAGAGTGGGAAGGTGTGGTAGGTGATAGACAGGTGGCCTGTATCAGACAGTGATCAGAAGATCCAAGCGGGGACCTCACTGTAACATCATAATTTTCTGAATTGGTTGTTAGAAATAAGTCCAGTAGGTGGGAATTATGATTAGGATTATCTGGTACACGGGTGGGTTGGTTGACTAGTTGATTATCAATGTTTGTTACTTGCACACAATAAATATTTACCGCTCGTACGCTATCATTATTTCCGTGGTACTACTGGAGTAATTATATTTGTATCTTCATTAATTCTGGCAGCTAGACGGTACAGGGATATGCGAAGGTCGTATCATGACATATCACCATAATCTAAACGTAGAGTGTCTATTTACTAATCCGATAAAATACTATCAGTGAGATAGATAGAGACACATAGATAAACTATTTACATTGAGTACATTTTGCTATATTGTGTTGAGTGTTTTTTATTGTTCTACCAAGAGACCATGCAGTTGAAATTGTGAAGGTTGATCAGTACCGTTGCGCGTTATTGTACTGTTGATCGCGAGATCATCTGAGTTGAACAAAAAATATTTCAAACACTTAATAACAACTTGTTCATTGTGCTGACGTTCATTAACCTTCACGATGCTCTCTTACCTGTAGTGTACCTTTAAATACGATACATATATATATATATATATATATATATATATATAATTATATATATATATATATATATATATATATAATTATATATATATATATATTATACCAGGTTATTGCTGGGGTTTATTGGTTTAAATAGGTAGGTTCTGCTTAACTGGCGAAGCCGAAATTGTATTAACACACGGTCAGAAAGTAATAGAGGCGAATTATAACAACAAGTGCATTCATATTATATGCATTCACACTGTGATATAGCTTACGTACTATTATCATAAATAGTTAAGAACAAAACATTTATATATATATATATATATATATATATATACTGTAGATGCACGAACGAGGCTTCACTTTCTTTTCACTCGATAGACTGTATCTTTACAAATACAAGTAAGTACTCCCTAATTTCGAGATATACACTCGTACTCGATAATTTAGGTAATTATTAAGGACTGTCTTCTAATCGAAGCGTTACACTTGCCTGTATTTATTATTTAATATGTGTATAAATGAATAGCTATACCAAGGAGAGGCTGTAAGCATTTGATAAGGAGACGCTGGAACTCCTGTTTCATTTGCTTGGCTTCTCTTACTGATTCCCTTTGTGCCACACTTACACTGAGAGTAGTCCAGCATGCTCTCACAAACACCTCCTCCTATCTACTTCACTACACTTAACATGCACACCACATTTCCTCCTTCAAAATTATTCAAAGATGATGAACACAGGCCTAGTCTCGGAGTCCCCAGGGGGGAGGAGGGGGGCCCCCCCCCCCCTCCCATAAATGCCCCCACACCTTCCCGACCTTCCCTTGACAACCTTTCTAAATGCCCTGGACCACGGCCTGTCACTCTTACTATCAACTTTTGCAATATTCGCGGCCTTTCCTCTAATTTTCACTTAGTCGAACACCATCTCTATTCCTACAAACCTGATCTTCATTTCCTCACCGAAACCCAGGTATCTGAGACAACTTCCAGTAGCCCCTTCTCTGTATCCTCCTACTTTCTCTATTCTAGTTTCAAAGCCAAAGGCGAATGTTGTGCATACGTGCACAACAAACTCACTTGCTCTCGTGTTCCCGATTTCGACTCCTCTGAATTCTCAACTTTAAGGCTCAAACTATTCTGTAATTCTGATACTAAAAATGTCTGTGTTGTCTATCTTTCCCCTAACTCTACCGACTTTCCCAAATTCTTTGACTATCTAAACTCTAAAGTGGAACACATTCTATCCATATCTCCCTTCTCTGAAATCTCCAACTTGGGAGATTTCAACGTTCACCACCTCCAATGGCTCTCCTCTAACACTACTGACCAACCTGGTGAACAAGCCTACGTCTTTTCTATCATAAATGACGTAGAGCAGCTAGTCCAGCAACCCATCCGTATCCCGGATCGCTTCGGAGATAGGCCCAACATTCTTGACTTATTTCTGACTTCCAACCCTTCTTCTTATACTGTCAATCTTTTCTCTCCTTTGGGTTCCTCCGACCATAAACTTATCTCCTTCACCTGTCCTATCTCTTCAGTACGGCCACCCGATCCTCCCAACCGGTGGTGCTTGTGGCACTTTGGCGCTGCCAACTGGCTGGGAGGCTCTCCGGCAGTACTTCTTTGATTTCCCATGGACTGACTTCTGCTTCCGAGGCCGAGGACCCTCGGAGAGTGCTGAACATATTACCGAGGTAATCCTCTCGGGCATCGATGCATACACTCCATTTTCTTTCTCTCAGTCTATTGCAAAAAATCTTGGTTTACTCACGCTTGTTCTACTGCTGACCACATCAAGGAGGGAGCATTCAAACGGTACTGACGCCTTAAAACTCAAGAATCTCATTCTTCCTATGTTTCTGCCCGGAATCAATCCAAATCTGTTCATTGACTTGCCAAGCACTCTTTCATTAATAATAAATGCACTGATCTATCCAACTCCAGCTCTTCCCAAGCTTTCTGGCATCTAGCCAAACACCTCTCCAACAATTGTTCTTCCTCGTTTTTCCCTCCCCTTTTCCACTCTGATGGCACAACCATCACTTCTTCCTTTGACAAAGCTGAACTCTTCGCTCAAACTTTTGCTAGAAACTCCAGCTTGAATGATTCCGGTGCTATTCCTCCCTCTCCACCCCCCTCTCTCCTACTTATGCATAATATCCTAATCTCTTCTAAAGATGTACTTTCTACCCTCTCTGAGCTTAATACTAAGAAGGCCTACAGTCCTGACGGTGTTCCTCCTATTGTACTCGAATCTGTGCTTCCGTGCTGACCCCCTGCCTAGGTAAACTCTTTTGTCTCTGTCTCTCCTCTAACGTCTTCCCTTCTTGCTGGAAGTTTGCTCTCATTCAACCTGTCCCAAAGAAGGGTGACCGCTCTCATCCCACCAACTATCGTCCAATTGCTCTCATCTCTTGTATCTCTAAATTTTTTGAAACTATTCTTGCTTCCAAATTTCTTTAGCATTTCTCTTCTCATAATCTGCTCTCAGATAGCCAGTATGGTTTCATTAAGGGCCGCTCTACTAGTGATCTTCTTTCATATCTTACTAACTCATGGTCATCCTCCTTTCGGGACTTCGGTGAGACTTGTTCTGTTGCACTAGACATATCGAAGGCCTTCGATAGAGTCTGGCACAAATCTTTAATTTCTAAACTACTCTCCTTCGGTTTCTATCTCTCTATCTGTGCCTTTGTCTCTAATTTCCTTTCCGGCCGTTGCATAGCTGCGGTTGTGGATGGCCATCGCTCACTTCCTCATCGTATCAACTCTGGTGTTCCTCAGAGTTCTGTCTTATCTCCTATTTTCTTTCTAATTTTCATAAATGATCTTCTCAACTGTGCATCCAGTCCCATCCATTCATATGCAGACGACTCTACCTTACACTACTCAATTAGTTTTCGAGAACGCCCCAGCCAGCAGTCTCTCAAAAACAAACGTAATGAAGCCATGAAACACTTATCTTCTGATCTAGCTACTATTTCCAATTGGGGTAGAGAAAACCTTGTTGCATTTAATGCTTCAAGATCCAATGTCTCCATCTTACTACCCGTCAGGACCCTCCAGAGGACTATCCCTTATTCTTCGACAATACAAAAATCAATTCTTCATCTTCTCTCAATATTCTCGGTGTCTCTTTTTCTTCTGCTCTCACCTTTAACTGTCTTCGTGGTGCGATGTATAAGGTGTTGATTTTCGGTGTGAGCATCCTGGGTTCGAATCCACGGACTGCCACATGTGTTTGTAAATTTCATTAATCGATTTTAGGAGTATGGTTGGTTGTTGGAAGGAACATAATAATTGATATTGGTTCAGGAGTAATTTATCGAGAGGACTTACCTAAGTGGTTAAGGCCCCATTAATTGCTCTTTCCATTCACATATGCATAGCCTACGTGAGTTGCAGTTGGGATGTGTGTACATGCTTAGATTGATATGCAGGATTCGAAGTTGCATAATCAATCGTAGGCAGTGTCCACCAACCTTTAACTGTCTTCGTGGTGCGATGTATAAGGTGTTGATTTTCGGTGTGAGCATCCTGGGTTCGAATCCACGGACTGCCACATGTGTTTGTAAATTTCATTAATCGATTTTAGGAGTATGGTTGGTTGTTGGAAGGAACATAATAATTGATATTGGTTCAGGAGTAATTTATCGAGAGGACTTCCCTAAGTGGTTAAGGCCCCATTAATTGCTCTTTCCATTCACATATGCATAGCCTACGTGAGTTGCAGTTGGAATGTGTGTACATGCTTAGATTGATATGCAGGATTCGAAGTTGCATAATCAATCGTAGGCAGTGTCCACCAACCTTTAACTGTCTTCGTGGTGCGATGTGTAAGGTGTTGATTTTCGGTGTGAGCATCCTGGGTTCGAATCCACGGACTGCCACATGTGTTTGTAAATTTCATTAATCGATTTTAGGAGTATGGTTGGTTGTTGGAAGGAACATAATAATTGATATTGGTTCAGGAGTAATTTATCGAGAGGACTTCCCTAAGTGGTTAAGGCCCCATTAATTGCTCTTTCCATTCACATATGCATAGCCTACGTGAGTTGCAGTTGGGATGTGTGTACATGCTTAGATTGATATGCAGGATTCGAAGTTGCATAATCAATCGTAGGCAGTGTCCACCAACCTTTAACTGTCTTCGTGGTGCGATGTATAAGGTGTTGATTTTCGGTGTGAGCATCCTGGGTTCGAATCCACGGACTGCCACATGTGTTTGTAAATTTCATTAATCGATTTTAGGAGTATGGTTGGTTGTTGGAAGGACCATATTACCAGTCTTCCTAAGGCAGCCTTCCAGAAGCTGGGTGTGCTCAACCGCCTCAAGGGCTTCATTACCTCTGCGAGCTTCTTGCTCTGTACAGGGGCACAGTGCATCCTTGTATTGTGTATTGCTCTAATGTGTAGGGATGATCCTCTAACACCGCACTCCTAGACAAAGTAGAAAGGAAAGCCATTCGTATCATTAACTACCGTCCTCTCTGCAATCTCTCTCTCTTCGCCGCATTGTTGCATCTCTCTCGCTATTTTATCGCTACTACAATAATCAGTGTTCCTCGGAGCTTTCCCAGTGTATACCACCTCCTCTACGTAGGGTATGTAGTACCCGTCATGCAACACAATCCCACCCCTACTCTGTGCAACTCTCCAACCCAAGAGTGAAATGCTATTCTCAGACTTTCTTCTGTTTAACTGCTGAGCTCTGGAATTCTCTCCCAGAATCAGTCTTTCCCTCTTCCTATGACTTAAATTGCTTCAAACTCTGTGTGTCCAGGCATTTTAGCTCGAACGGCCCTTGATTTTAGCCCTGTCACTCTTTCAACTCTGGGGAGGCACTCGCTGCAGGCAGTTATGCCTTTTGTCTCCCTCATTCACATTACCCAGGGGGCATAACAGGTTTACCAGACATGGGATGTTGTAAAAGGTTGTTGAGTATCAATGTGTTCAGGGGACCTCCCTGAACATCTTCCAACTGGACTACCCGAAAAGTATGCTGCTGACAAAAAATGGCCGCCATTTTTAAGTAGTGTTGACCAATTTTGAAGATAATATTTGAATAAAACCTCCTTTCACCATGTGTGGGGTATCATGTTAAAGGAAATCAAATTCTCTTCAAGATGATATAACATTTAATGAGCTTAGTGGTGATTTTCATAACCATATCTGGCTATAAATATGATTTTTTGCCATTTTTTTACAAAATATATATTCCACCGTAATATAAATTTCTCTATATTTCACAAATCCTTTTCAGTAATGAATTGAAACTTTCCAGGAAACTGTGCATATACAGTATAAGGTTAAGGTAAGTATGGTATTCACTTCCTAATCACTATCTGAGTCACTGTCACTGAATTCGGGTGTTACAATATCCTGCATCCTGCTACATTTGATTGATAGTCCTTGGCAGCGGCATCCCAAGTAGCATGGAACTGCTTTCTGAGCACACAAGTAGTTCCTCTTGCACCCCTTGACACATCCGAGAGATATTGCCTTCTTCATTGAAATGGGCCAGGCTGGGTGGGTACATGGAACTGCAACAACATGCTGACCATCTAGAGACCACCCAAATTCTGTCCAGGGTGGGATTTGTGGCTGGGCAATGTGAGCAGTCTTATCTATGATCGTTGCAAGGGCAGCTCTTTTTACATGTAACAGGAATGCATTTTCTGTGGGGGCAAGAGCTTTAGAAGAATAGACCTGTTGTTCAAAAACTTGTATGCCCTGAGCTTGCCCAAATCAGACTCATGGAAGTCATCAGCTGATCTTGTGTAAACAGAAGTGGTGATGGTCCTTGCTTCCTTGATAAGTTCTTCTGATACAATGTCAGTAGGGTTCTCACCAAATTCTTCAATCATGGGTAGGTCGAGGCTCAAGCTGCATTTGAACCATGCCTTTTTGCCAGTGAAATAAGGATAATTTGTAGTGTCTCTGCCACTCAGACTATGGATGAAGGGCATTGCACGACACAATGAAGTTCCTAGCGCCACTACCATTCCATGGATTGGTAAGTATGTGTTCTCAGCTGTCCTCACCCATAGTTCTGGTAGATTTCGCAGGTGTGTTGCTCCATAGTGTAAACACATGGTAATAATATCTGTGTCATTAGCAAGGATAACTACTCTCTCAACTCCATCATGCTGGACACTGTACAGAGTGTGCAGAATTATCCTTGTGTCAGCCTCTTTCTGTGTTGATTCTAGAGCAGGAACATCCACAACAGATGCTCCTGTGATTAATATGCGCTTCGTCTCCTCTTTGAACCCACCACCCAGGAAGAGATGTGTAGGTCCAACAGCAGGGTCAAGATACCTTTTCTCACACCATTTCTCACATAGGAAGTTCAAGAGGTTAGCCCTGTTTGTGTTAACTGCAAAGAATTCTTGTTGGTCAGGAGCTGTGTACTGGTCATTGACTTCATATTCTTTGCCAGGTTTTGATCGGGCATACCTGTGTTGTTGCTTGGCAGACTTCAGCATTGGTCCACTGTACCTGTCACAGCAGAAGTGTATGCAGTCTATACCAGCAGGCACATCAATCAGTAGTGATATTTGTATCTTTCAGCAATGGTCCCAAACCTTTCTCCTTTGTAGAAAGACTATTGTCGAATGGCATACATGGCACCAATGACTACTGCTGTATTTCTATCATGTTGGGGCAGGGTTTGAGTGCTGGTCACTATGGTCTCCCCTTTCAGGGTTTTCACTAGGCTTGACTTGGTACCTGTTCTCATTCTGCCATCATCCTGGAAGAGAGATGGTGTGTAGTCACTGCATTCATGGTTCCCTATGAAGTCAACAAGGTCTACTTCTCCACCACTAGCAATGATCTGTGTCATACGCAAAAAGGCAGTTATTTCATTACTCTTCCCTGGAGCAGCTGTTTTACTCACTGACTCCTTTCTTTTCTTGTTTTGTGTGTGGAAGGTATTCAGCTTCACAATTCTTGTCTTCTTCTGATCACTGGTCAGTGAATGACTAAGTGCCTCCAAACCCAATTTTTTCACCCTGGTCAGGTTGTCCTTAACTTTGCCATCAGCACATTGCCCAGTTGCTATATTTATTAGCAATGTTGTGGTTCCACAGAATGGGTTTGTCTCTACAGCTGTCCATTACCATGATCACCATCTCTGCATCCCTTGTGACTCGACTTAAGCCAGAATCATGGTAAGGACTGGATGAATTAAGATGTAGCATGGATTTCAACTCTGCAGAGACTGCAGCTGTGATGGGTTTTGTGTAAAGCCATTTCATCCTTGTAGCAGGTTTTAGTGTAATACCATCCAGACCACTCGCTTCCTTGGCATCAGCATTGTAAGTCTGTTTCAGAAGCATGTCAGGGGAGACACTGTTGTGCTTGCCATCGGCTCTCCTCCCGACAAATGCACCTGCCATTAGTCCTTCATGTAAATCTGGGGCTGTTTCAGGTAGTTTCTTCATCTCTGCCATATAGAGAGACAAATAATGCTGTCCATATTTGTAGTGCCCTGCTGCTGTGAGATAAGGTAACATTCGTGATGATTCACAGAGATGTCCTTATGCAAAATATACAAAAGGCTGTTTTAACCAATATGAAAGTGTTAACTTTGAGCCCTATAACTTTCATGTTTGGAAAGCAATGAACTTGTCATTTTCACACAGTGTTTAGCATACATAAAGGTAGTTTTCCACAATGTTTCAATTAATATATGTGAAGGACTTCTACAATGTGAAGAAATATATATTATGGTGTAATTAATATTTTGGGGAAACATTGTCAAATATCATATTTATGGACCAATATCTTTATTTAAATCATGACTAAGCTCATTAAATGTTATATCATCTTGAAGAAAATTTTATTCCCGTTAACATGATACCCCACACGTGGTGAAAGGAGGTTTTATTCAAGTATTATCTTCAAAATTGCTCAACACTATTTAAACATGGCGGCCATTTTGAAAAATGGCCGCCAATTTTTTTCAGCAACATATTTTTCGTGGTAGTCCACCTGGAAGTTGTTCAGGGAGGTCCCCTGAACACATTGATACCCAACAACCTTTTACAACATCCCATGTCTGGTTGACTCCATAAATGGGTTTTTGCCTCCTGTGTACATAGACAAAAAAAAAAAAAAAAAATAGATCAATACCAAAACCAGAGACACAGGGGGTGGCCCAATCTTATTACTGTTCCTACATCCAGTGATAGCAAGAACAGCCTTCCAATTGAGAAAAGATTCCCAACTTTTCCACAGTGGTCATACCTTTTGCTGAGATGTCCTGGGTGATGTATCTCTGTTATCCCTCTACGACATATGACGCGATTTTGAGCCTATTGGGGATACTTTAAAGCCTTTGCTACCATCAGGGGTATTTAGAAACTTTAGTTTAGTTACTTCAACCTCTGCAGTTGTCTGAGTTAGCTGTGGGCAGAAAACTAATTTTGGAGAGGTAATTATATGAGTGAGAGAACTCTATTTCTTATTGCTAATCTTGCAACCTCTGCGTCATAAATGCGTGAAAGGGTTAATAAGGTCACCGGTGTGAGGAGGACTGCTGTCGAAGCTGGGAATAGTCCTTCTGGCGGCGGTGGTATGGTTTAGAGGCAGAAGGTCGCTGGGACTTTCTTTGTGTATGATACCTTTTATTTGGTGATATTTCCTCTCCTGTTGTTTTTTCTTGGCTTCTGGTCCTTTAGTATCACCCAAGTGTTAGTAGGAATTATCCCTGGGTGTTGTGGCTGGTATTTCAGAGATGTTAGCTACCCTGGCATATCTGATAGGAATGTGCCTTGGTCCTTTGTGACTTTGAGAGGTGGTCGGGGGAGTGGAAGAAAGTCTTGGTTGTGATGCTTGTTGAGGCATTTGTTTCTTTGTTATTTTACCATATATACACTGTATATATATACCTTGATCTATTGACGGAGTGTTAAAGCGGGTGAGGGTCTAATTTGCTCATTAGATCTAATCAAGCTTAAAAACACAAACCCAAGACCACCTTCGAGATCAATTTGTAAACAAATTTCGGGAGACAAATGTCCCATACAAAGGTCGGTTCCTCCTAAATTACAGGCTCCCTATCGCTAGCCAGGGAAAAAATCGAAACCTAAATGACACAAATGGTCTTAATATTGACTAAGAAATGGGACGAAAGGCCTTAAATTCACCAAACTAAAGGGGATAACGTCTTAAAATTTCAAAACTAATGGGGCTAAGCAAGAAGGAAAAGAGGGACTAGACGAATACAAAACCTCCCCTTAGATTTGTGATTGTTGAAGACATGATATTAATTCATTAATAATGATACTTGCCTTTTGAGTGTAAATAATTGATATTATTTGTCCTGCCTTTATGGAATCTACGCGCTAAATTACATACATAAAGAAGGTATGAAAAGAGTGCTTAAAATATATTATACCCCTATAAAGGTATTTTTGGTAGTAATGGACTCATCTAACATAAGGATAAAAAGGTAAATGATAATCTATTAGCATACCGAACGATTGCATATACATCTTATATTATTATCTTATCATTATTATTATTAATATTATTTATATTTATTATGTTTGTTTTACCCATGATTCATTTTAAAGTGTATTAACTTACATGCAGTCATTAGTAAGCAGCGAAGACATCACCTTCTGGACAGTTACACTTATGAACTGTCTTATTTCCATAAGTTCAAAGTTGGTTTGCAGGGAGAATTAATGGAGATTTAATAAAATTATATCGAATATTCGAGGGCCATGATAATCTACAATGTTCATCAGTACTTGACAGTTGACCAGTCTAACTACACAAGGGGAAATGGCTGCAATATTGCTGGACAACGATTGAAGTCAGACCAGGTAAAGCATTTCTTTTTCAACCAAGTTGTTAATGTTTGGAATAAACTGCCGTGAAATGTTATTGATTATGCGCCTATATCAACTTTCAATATGCGTTTGAAATCCAACCGTACCTTAGTTAGTTTTACAGCTGAATAAGTAAATTGAATTGAGTGTGCACATATGTGTGCTACTTCTTTTATTTTAAAACGAGTAGCCTCGTCAGGACTAGTCAATCTGTTGCTGTTCGCATTCCTTTGTCCGCTTTGTATACCTAAATTGGCATACATAAATGTTACATTATTCTGGTTGTGGGTGTGTGTGCTGATAAGTCTGATCAAGTCGATGGTGCTAAAAAACAAGTGTGTTGGTATTATAATATGACACTAAGGATCTAATGCAGAATATGATACATATACAGTATATACTGTATATATACAGTCCATATATATATATATATATATATATATATATATATATATATATATATATATATATATATATATATATATATATATATATATATATATATATATATTTTGTTACGAATCTGGACCTCAGTTGCTTAGAGACGGTATACGAAAATAATTACTAATGGAAATGCACCTTGTCTCTCTACCAAACAACACCACGACGCAACAGGTAAGAGCACTTTGAACGCTTCAGGCTCTTCTCACGGCTTAAGGTGCACACTGCCCTGCTCCTATTCTCAATAATAAGTAGAACAGAAATAATCATGTAACTTACTAGCTACGAGAACTCGAAACCAACACCGGGATTAGCAATGCTGGGTTGAATAATCAAAATAATTAAATAAATAGGCTACCAGCAGACATCAACGAAAAAAAGAGTGCAGGTGTACTTCGAGCATAACAGGCTATGCGCGCCCTCGACAATACTAAACCCTGCGCAAACCAGCCAACGGTAATCCACTCTCAACCCAAGAGAGTTGCACATAATAATATTGCATATAATAATGTTCTAACAATACAAGGCAGTGTCCTAACATGACTACTAACCTCGGGGTGCCCCATGAATATTCTTTCCTCTCACTTAAACATTAGGCCTACCATAGCGCGGTTGAGAGTATGAACATGATTAGATTAATATCCAGTATTCGAGAATGGATAATAAGTCGTAGGCGTGTGCGTGCATAAACCTTTAACCGTCCTGGTGGTGTAATGGTTAAGGTGGCAAAAATCTGTGTGTGATAACCCGGGTTCGAATCCCGGCGGATCATATATACTTTAATTAATTTCATTGGGGGTGTTTGGTGTTGTGGTGAAATTAATAAAATATCGATTAGTGGAAGCAAGTTGCCCTGACCACCTCTAATATCACACCAGTATATCCTGCTTCAACCTGGCCCCCCAGTGAGTTACCGCCCAAACAATGAACTCTTAGAGCCCACCTCCCACACTCAACTATGGGGTGGGGTCCAGACTGAAGCTGGATTCCTAATTAATATTAAACACTCCGTTGCCTCAGTTCGAAACCCGAGATAGGGAACACACAAGTGCTGGGGCAGAACCGTCAAGGTTGTTACCGGGTCCTAAGCACGAACACTGGGAAAAATATGTAGGGGTTATAGATGTGTCTGTGTGTGGACTGTCTATGGGATTAACAGTGCTTATTAGTAAGGACCCTGGCAAACCTCCCAGCTCCTCCCTATCACAAATTCCGACATAGCCACCGGAGGTACAGAATATAGATAACAAAGAGAAAGATACTAAAATGCTGATCAGAGGAAAAGAATAATTAACCCGTACAGCCCCAGCGACGCGTCTGACGCGTCGGCGATGTATGTAACGCACAGCCCCAGAGACGCGCCTGGCGCGTCACCCTAATTGCGCCGACCGTAACCTCAGGTGTAGCCACTCAAGAGGGCTCAGATTTGTATGGGAACTGTGTACGTATCCCACGCAACCGTGCCGATGATTGAAAACTCTCAAAGACCACGTGCGTGCGCGTGAGCGTGCAATAACCTGTTTTTTTGGGGTAATTGCCTTCAATTTTTTACTCTTGTAAAATACGTTTTCGGGGGCTCTGTAGGACCATTCTTTAAGCTTTTTGAGCGGTTTTTCGTGGTTTTTCCTTCATTCCTAACCCATTCGCTATTGTTTCTGGAATAAAACCTTTTTTTGAAAACCGGCCGGGTTCTGGTGAACAAACATTACAAAACTAGCCGGGGCTGGACGGGTTAAAAGAAATGAATGTCTAGGATTCTCTGTTAATTATGTACGTTACTATTATGCAAGCAACGAAAATTAAACAGGGGCCGACTGGGGTGCCACAAGAGAGAGCTACCACCACCAATACTGTCTGGCCGCCCACGAGAGAATGATGAGGCCTGGCCCTGGCGAAGCTGGCGGGAGCCAGGCTCAAACTAAGGGGGGGTTGCAAGAAATCACCACACGATATGATGACACTAAGAAACTTCACAAGAATAACTTATACTAAAGTATTCCTGTGTTAACAAATTAACTAAAACAGTGTGGCAGAAAAAATAAAGTAAATCTTGATATTGCAACACAACTAAACTTGCAATGGTCACATAATTAATTAAACTGTGTTGCTTAGCGAGAGAGCAACACTACCTCCCCCCCCCCCCCCCCGCGAGGAAGCAAGATTCCTTCCTCCACTTCCTCCCTTAACCAGCAACACCCAGCCTGCAAATTACAGCGTTGCCACTAAAACACAACTTCATAATACGAACCTAGTAACTAGAGGTGGACCGGATATGGATTTCTTGATATTTGCGGATGCGGATGTAGATGCGGATATTTATTTTCAGTATTTGCAGATGCGGATGCGGATAGTTTTAGCCCTCAAGAGTTTTAGCCACAGATAATGGAAATTTTAAGATACTAAATCATTTGAGACAAAAATATATTATAAGTAGAGGAAGCATGAGTATATGAACTATATTATTCTACAATTTCAATTATCTGTGTTACCAGGGTGCGGTATTACCCTTTTAATACCCACATATCCTTCCTAAGCAGCATAAAATCGTCTAATGATAGCAAAAATAAACTGCTAAAACGTGTCAGAGCTTCAAGTGGTTAATAGTTAATTAGTTATGCTGTAAAAGTGTAAATATAATAAGTTTTTATGCCTTATTAGTTACGAAAATATCCGCACTATATCCGCATTATTGGATACGGATGTGGATGCGGATGCGGATGTACAAAATGATGCGGATATCCGCGGATGCAGATGCGGATGCGGATACCCGGTCCACCTCTACTAGTAACACTCTATTGGCTCATTCTACACAAATGTTTATTGAGACAAAAATGCTTAGAGATACGGCAAAACTAGTCATGAGTAATTGGAAGGGTATCGGAGAGAAACTCACAATACCAGGTATTTCTAATAGACTTGGCACAGCTGCTGTCAGAAGTCAGGCGCCGCTAGAGTCTGGCTACTCCTAAAAGACCCTGGCCATTGTGACACCCTCACACGGGGGGGGGGGGGGGGGGGGGGAGTTTTGGAGCTTTGAAACAAAACTTTCATCATTAGTTTACAACTGCAAAATATGTACATTGACAGTCTTTTGTATTTTTACATTTTATTGATTTTTTTAACATGAGTAAATATGACTTACTAACTAAATAGGCTCGTGCTCTCCTATCACCTCTCAGAGGACTCACAGTACAAACAGTCTGCCAGGACATTATCAACACCACGGATGTGCCTAACATCGAGATGATATTCTTGCAACATCAAACTCCAGCGAGTAAGTCTCTGGATTTTGTCCTTGAGCCTATTAAGAAACTGCAGAGGATGATGGTCAGAGTAGATTCTGAGCACGGGCCCATATGATGGCAAATAAACAGCGAAATGGTGTAAACTCAAAATAATAGCTAGCAACTCCCTTTCGATCACAGAATAATTCTTTTGTGCTCGGTTAAACTTTTTTGAAAAGTAGGAAATGGGGTGCTCAACATGATCTCAGAACTCTTGCATCAACACAGAGCCGGCACCCACATCGCTCGCGTCTACTGCCAAGACGAAAGGCCTGTTGAAATCTGGGGCACGTAATATAGGATGGCAACAGAGGAGGCTTTTGACATCCTTGAAAGCCTGCTCACACTTAAATTTTAAATGGTTTGTTCTTTTGTAGCAAATTTGTCAATGGGGCAAGCACGGTGGAATATCCTTTGATGAACCGGCGATAATAGCCTATCATGCCAAGGAAACATGGTACGGCTTTTATATTAGGAGGTGGTCGGAATCTCTGGATAGCCTCCACCTTCGCCCAAGGGGGACAGACCTGGCCGTGGCCAACAACATAACCTAGATATTGCACCCGAGCCTGCACGAACTCGCCCTTTGCCAAGTTGACCACTAAACCAGCCTCAGACAACTTCCAGAAATGCTCACCCACATTGGCCAAATGGTCGGTCCAATTTGTGTCATCAACAACAACATCATTTATGTAGACTAAACAATTGGGGACCTCATGCACAACCCTGTCCATTAACCGGTGAAATGTGGCGGGAGCATTCTTCAAGCCGTAAGCATTACCTGGCACTGATACACTCCTCCACCCACCACAAAACTATCGATTTTCTTGGCACGTTCAGTTAGTGGGACTTGCCAATAGCCTTTAACTAAGTCCACTTTTGTGATGAACGTGGCTGCCCCAATCTTGTCTACTGGGTCATCAACTCTTGGTAAAGGATAGGTATCTGTCTTGGAGAGTAAATTTACTTTGCGAAAATTGACACAGAAGCGGATCTTACCATCAGGCTTAGGCTGCAAAGTTACTGGGCTTGACCACTCACTCCAGCCTTTCTTGATGAGGCCCTTGTCAACCATATACCTCAGCTCAGCGTCAAGAGCGAGCTGCTTCTGTGGATTAACTCTATAAGGTGGTAATTTTATAGGTTTATTCTCCCTCACATCGATGTCATGCACCTCAAAGATGTCAAGCCTGGTGCATCCCCGAACACGTGTGGATAAGCCTACAAGGTAGTAAACATCTCAACCCTTTCCGGAGGTAAGTGGGTCAATTTCTCCCGCAGGGCCAGGTACCCATTCTCTGCCCATGTCCCAGCCGGCACAGCCTCACCTGGGAAAAACTCCCTCTCCTCCTCCTGCTCCTCCTTCATGCCTTCTACAACCAGGACAGGGCAACGAGACATGGCATCCTGGTCCCTGGGACCGGAGAATTGGGGAGAGTGCAGAGGGGGGTTGAGAGGCACTGCGAGAGCCTTGCCTGGCGTTCCCACAGTGCATGAACCGCTAGCCCCGGGACCCGGGTTATCCAACCACCACCCACCAAGCCGGGGCTCACCCTGCACCTCTGACTCCAACTCTCCAGTCAATAACATAGGCAAGAAATTTACCATCTCTGACTCAACTTTCTCTACTGAGCCGTTCTGAGCAGATACAGTAGCACAAACTGCCTCAGACAACTCCCCGTTAACACCAGCAGGTGACTGATCGGCGCCCAGGCAACTCTCTCGGCTAGCCCTTTTAGGTGACATCGCCTGTGTGCCCGCCGCACGACAGTAGCTCTTCGACATGTTAATATGGCAGAGCTGATGGGTCTTATGTCTGTATGGATTACTCTCCCCGACCTTAGAAAATAAGTGTGTTAATAAAGCATCACTCTGCGGCGCCTCACCAATCTCCCCCGGTGCCACGGTGGTAAGATTAGGTATAGCCTCCAAGTCGGTCTGATTCGATGATACAGGATCAACCGGTCCTCCCGTAGGGACCCGATCGCTCCCTTCAGTATCACCTCTGGCACCGGGTGAAACGAGTCAGGAGCTTTCCGCTGAGCCTTCCTCCTCGTCCTGCACACCCTCGGCACACTGCAGATCAGTCGAATCTATGGGTGATGCAGATTCATTACTGTACATCCCCTCGATCAGATCTATCTCCTCCCCTAACAATTCCTCCGGCTGTGCAACCTGGGCCATAGATCTCATGCCCTCACGCACCGGAAACAAATCGGGAGGCAGCTTCTTAGCCTCCTGGTTCCTCTCCTCCGGCTGTACCTGCTCCGACACCACTACCGGAGGTGGATAGACTCTACTCCCTGCCATATCTGCTCCAAGCAGAAAATCAATCCCTTCCACAGGTAATGTGTCCATGACCGCTACCTTCGCCGTCGCCGTGACTACAGGACACCTAAGATGAATAGGAATGAGACTATAACAGGCCTCAGTGTTTACACCTCGACATAACACAAACTCGTCAGATTTTATCGGCTTCCCCGTCAAGTTCAAACACATGGACTGGTTAGCCCCCGAATCCCTAAGAACCTTGACTGGATACACCTTCCCACACAGCTCTACTTCACCCTCATGAACCAAAGCCCGGCACCAAGCGAGCGAGGCTTCTGGACCTGCAATGGTACCTAGTTGAGACACTTTGTTGGGGGCAGGCTGTGCCACGGCCGTTGGCACCCCATGCTTCACCCTTCGGTCTGCCTCCAACCTCGGTAACAAAGATTCATCCCCTCCTCCCTGGATACCAACCACTAACGACACAGGCATAGCAAGCGCTGCAGAAGACTTTGCCTGGCGACAGTTTGGTTTAATATGTCCGGTCTATTTACACCCATAACACCTAACAACACTGGAATCAGGTCGGGCTGAATTTGATGATTTTGGTTTGTCTCCACCATTATTATTACGTATGGGACCAGGGCCACTATTACTGTACCCTCCGCTTCCACCTGCTCGGTACTTCTCGTCACGTGCAGTCGTGGGGGGGGGGGGGGGGGGGCATATCTGGCACGATCAGTAAAACCCTTGGTTGCCAACACTCGATTGTCAGCCCACACGGCAGCATCAGACAGCTTGCCGGGGCGCTTCTCACGGATATTTTGGCAAATCTCTTTGTCGACATTGTTGGTAAAGTGTTCTAGCAGGAAAAGCTCAATTGCCTCATTTAAATTAGTTACATTTTCACTCAAAAGCCAACGTGACAAACAATCACGGAGGTACTTAGCAAACTCAACATGCGTATGATTAGGCTTCTTCCTTGCATTACGAAATTTAAGGCGATAGGCTTCTGGTCTGAGTTCATAAGCCTTAAGGATAGCCTGCTTTAAATGATCATACTCTACTAAGTCCTCCACTGACATCCTATCATATGCCTCGAGCGCTTTTCCCTTGAGAACATTTGCCACCAATGCCGCCCAGCGTTCCCGTGGCCACTCGAACTCCCGTGCTTTCTTTTCAAATCGCTGGAACCATTCAGTGACTTTGTCCTCGTCAAAAGCGGGAACGAGCTTCAGGCTACGAGACAACTTTAACTCGCTAGCTTCCTCCCTGTGTACTGTGCCCCCTTGTGTACCTACCCCCGTTTACTTCAACTTTGGTTCTTTGTAACTACATTGTCATTCTCTGTGTTTCTAACCTCTCCTGCATCTCTCTCTCTTTCTCTTCCCTTTTCTCCTGCATTTCTCTCTCTTTTCTTTTCTCCTGCATTTCCAATTTCTTCAACTCTAGTTGTACTAGAGCATCACTCGATAGCCCTACCGGGGCAAAAGTAGGGGGTGGTGTAGGAACATAAGCGGGACGGTAACGTGGCTGAATCGTAGAAAGTCCGGCTGGGATAAATGGGGTGGGGAGGTGTAACCTGGTTCTGTGCCGCCAGCCAGCAGCAGGAGTACAAAGGAGTACAAAGAAAATCAAGCAACAACAGGTCTAGTGACCCTTCTAGGCTGCTTGTCTTCCCAAACACTGAGGATCAAGTGTCCAAACAGTGGTTTAGAGTGGGTAAGGGAACATTGGAAAGGGAACTAATGTCCGTGACAGGATTAGGAAGTTAGTAGGGGACAGATTTGTTAGTAACTGAGGGGAGGATAAAATAAAGTTATTAATTTACAAACGCAGTCAGTCGCGGGTTTGATGCGAGATATTTGTCTAGGCGGAGTTTAAATGAATCAACGGTGCTGCAGTCTATAACGTCTCGGGGAAGCCCATTCCACAAGTTTACAACTCAATTGAAAAAGAAATTCTTAGATTCGTGTGAGTTAAAAGATTTACCAATAATTTTGCAACCGTTTCCCCGCGTGTAATTAGCTTGGTCGATAGTGAAATACTTACTGCAGTTCATATTGTCGATGCCTTTGATGATTTTGAACACTTGAATTAAGTCACCTCTTAATCTGCGCTGGGTTAAAGGAAATAGATTTAATTCTCTAAGACGCTCTTGGTTTGTTCTTTAGGCTAGGTATAATTTTGGTAACTCTACGTTGAACTCGTTCTAGCTTGTTTATATCTTTTTGGTAATAAGGGTAATAAGTAGAGTGTAAAGGATAAAAATTGGGTTGAGTAAGTTGGGGCACACCAAGGGGCACGTCAGGCAACAACGGGGGATTAACAGTAGGACATGTAAACTGGGAAGAAGTTATTCTTTCATTAAAAGGACTGGGTGTGCGCGGCGGAGAGCGTGCAGGTGAGATATAGCCTCCTGCCGGCACAGTTGTTGTCTCAGCCTCCTCTCGAACATCATAATACTGACATGCTTACCCCGTGGTAAGAAGAGACCCCTCTACTCCCAACACTGATGCTATCAACCTCAATTCCTCCACCCTTCTCAACTGCATCTGTGCCCATTCTGGAGAACTCCGAAGGAACACTCTCGCATCCTCCTCACTGGTGATATGCAACGGCACGACACTCTCCCCCTCCTCTCTTGCTTGTTGTTCAGACATAGTCAAATAAAATGCTAGACGCCTATTCTAAAAAAAATCCTCTGATCAAAATAAATGTTATTAACCCTTAACTGTCGGTGCGCAACTTATGTCGTGTGAAATAAATTTGGACTATGTGGCGGTTCACAACTTACGCCATTTTCAGCAGTAATGTTGCTGAGAGAGAGAGCTGAGCGGTGTGAGGAGCCTAGCAACTGTATGAACGTCTCCCACCACCGCGGTGGACCAACTGAACTGAATTCCACCCTTCCCTCCCCTCTCACACTCGCTACACAGGGAATTAAGTAGGGAAATTACCTAATTACAGGGTTTTTGCACTCGTGTTGCACGATCGTTGCAAGAGAACCAGTGGTCGTATAAGGATGGTTCGGGTGTCATTGGAAAGCTCTGTTTACGCCCTTTCAGGGATAGATACTTGTTTTACGCTCTGGGTCTTATTTAGGCATGAAAATTATCACGTAAACAACCCTATTTAGGGTTAAAAAAAAACGCTGGACGCTACGGTAAAAAATAGACCACCTAGCCCGCTAAATAAGGGTTAATACTGCTGGTGCTATTATGATTATCCTGGGCAAGGTCGCCACTGTTACGAATCTGGACCTCAGTTGCTTAGAGACGGTATACGAAAATAATTACTAATGGAAATGCACCTTGTCTCTCTACCAAACAACACCACGACGCAACAGGTAAGAGCACTTTGAACGCTTCCAGGCTCTTCTCAGGGCTTAACCCGGGAACTGCGGGAAGACTCTTAAGAGTTCCCCCAGCGAACTGCGGGAAGACTCTTAAGAGTCAGAGAAAAAAAAAATCAAATTTAAACATTGATTTTTTTTTTTTTTTTTTTTGCCCCTGGGTCATGCAAAATATCACTCCTCTACCTCCCCTCCTTCCCCACTTTCCTCCCCTCCTTCAGTTATCACCTATTTTCCCTGTTATTCCCTTATTCTGAGGTATATTTTCGTGCTAACATTAGCGAGTTGCAAACAGGGCATTGTCATCTCTGTTAGCAAGCGAGTGCAAGAGAGAGAGAGAGAGTATCGATCGACTGTGTCTCAGTAGCCTTGGGGGAAATTGGCGGGAAAGCAGGTTGCCTCACCCATATATTATATAACTCGGGGCCTGTATCTCCGATTTTGACCATCCAAACGCTGTTTTCACTCGTTTTATTGTTGTTTCAGGTTAATACCTTTATAATCAACCCATAATAGGCGCGTATGGATAAGTAATAATGCTATTTATGGTAAAATGAATATTTTAGTGATGGAAACAGCTCAAATACGTCAGCACAGGCGGACGTTTCTAATTACCCCCATGCGCACTTCTTAGGTTAAGGTGCACACTGCCCTGCTCCTATTCTCAATAATATGTAGAACAGAAATAATCATGTAACTTACTAGCTACGAGAACTCGAAACCAACACCGGGATTTGCAATGCTGGGTTGGATAATCAAAATAGTTAAATAAATAGGCTACCAGCAGACATCAACGAAAACAAGAGCGCAGGTGTACTTCGAGCATAACAGGCTTTGCGCGCCCTCGACAGTTCTAAACCCTGCGCAAACCAGCCAACGGTAATCCACTTTCAACCCAAGAGAGTTACACAAAATAATATTGCATATAATAATGTTCTAACAATACAAGGCAGTGTCCTAATATGACTACTAACCTCGGGGTGATATTAGTGGAAGCAAGTTGCCCTGACCACCTCTAATATCACACCAGTATATCCTGCTTCAACCTGGGCCCCCCAGTGAGTTACCGCCCAAACAATGAACTCTTAGAGTCCACCTCCTACACTCACTTAACTATGGGTGGGTGTCCAGACTGAAGCTGGATTCCTAATTAATATTAAACACTCCGTTGCCTCAGTTCGAAACCCGAGATAGGGAACACACAAGTGCTGGGGCAGAACCGTTAAGGTTGTTACCGGGTCCTAAGCATGAACACTGGGAAAAATATGTAGGGGTTATGGATGTGTGTGTGTGTTTGTGTGGACTGTCTATGGGATTAACATTGCTTATTAGTAAGAACCCTGGCAAACCTCCCAGCTCCTCCCTATCACGAATTCCGACGTAGCCACTGGAGGTACAGAATATAGATAACAAAGGGAAAGATACTAAAATGCTGATCAGAGGAAAAGAATAATTAAAAGAAATGAATGTCTAGGATTCTCTGTTAATTACGTTACATTACTATTATGCAAGCAAGGAAAATTAAACAGGGGCCGACTGGGGTGCCACAAGAGAGAGCTACCACCACCTATACTGTCTGGCCGCCCACGAGAAAATGATAAGGCCAGGCCCTGGCGAAGCTGGCGGGAGCCAGGCTCAAACTAAGGGGGGGTTGCAAGATATCACCACACGATATGATAACACTAAGAAACTTCACAAAAATAACTTATACTAAAGTATTCCTGTCTTAACAAATTAACTAAAACAGTGTGGCAGAGAAAATAAAGTACATCTTGATATTACAACACAACTAAACTTGCAATGGTCACGTAATTAAACTCGCTGCGTTGCTTAGCGAGAGAGCAACACTACCTCCACCTCCCCCCCTCCCTGTGAGGAAGCAACATTCCTTCCTCCACTTCCTCCCTTACCCAGCAACACCCAGCCTGCAAATTACAGTGGTGCCACAAAAACACAACTTCATATACAAACCTAGTAACACTCTATTGGCTCATTCTACACAAATGTTTATTGAGACAAAAATGCTTAGAGATACGGCAAAACTAGTCATGAGTAATTGGAAGGGTATCGGAGAGAAACCCAAAATACCAGGTATTTCTAATAGACTTGGCACAGCTGCTGTCAGAAGTCAGGCGCCACTAGAGTCTGACTACTCCTAAAAGACCCTGGTCATTGTGACAATATATATATATATATATATACTGTATATATACTGTATATATATTTATATATATATATTATATATATGTATAGAGAGAGAGAGAGAGAGAGATCATGAATGAAAATAGCTACTTCATTTTAAAGGAACAACTGAATCAATGACAGGAACAGAGAGCCTAAAACTATGCGATGGTGTTAGATTGAAAGACAGTACAAGAAAGTGAAGAAGACAGACAAGTGAGATATATAAATAGATAGATACACATAATTATAGATATAAACAGTGAGAGAGAGAGTGTGCGAGGGCCTGTGAACAACAATGAGGTTCTCAATCAATGTTTCTCAGTCTTTCTTCTACTCAACAAGTGAACTCTGGAACTATCTCCCTCAATCAATGTTTCCTTCATCCTATGGCTTAGACTGCTTTAAACTTTGTGAGTCCAGGCATTTTGTCCCCGACGGTCCTTGAATTTGTATCTTTGTCACTCTCTTGGCTTTGAGGGAAACTCTCGTTACAGGCAGCCTGCCTGTTGTATCCTTCATACACATAACAAAAAAGGTTAGATTGGTATGAACACATCAGAAACTTAAGCAACTTAAAGCTCAACACAGACTATATCGTCGTGAAGGAGGGAGGAAAGGTGTGGAACCAGAGGGAGGAGAAGGTGGGGGTGAAGGGTCAAATTCTAAAGGTAACATATGAGAGAGAGAGAGAGAGAGAGAGGGGGGGGGGGTAGGAATATAAAGGATTAGAACAGCTGGTTGATTTACAACGTTCATTTGAAGACTTTGGTGCATCTGCATCGCAACTGTTGTTCAAACTATGAACGGAATATTGCTATAATTGTAATGCCTTTAGCTTTTTGTTTTATTCATGTTGTCTTTTTTTTTTTTTTTTTTTTATATAAAAATAAGAAGAAATAAAAGGTTGACACGTACAGAGAAAATAGAGCAAGAAATATTTAATTAGGGAAGGACTAAGAGAGAACTACTTAAAGAAACCATAACATTCATATTTGATGAGGAAAACAGATGAGAGTAATTGTATTAAAGAAGACAAACAAGACAAATTTCATTAGGGGAGGAAGACGGACAGATGAAATTAGAAAGATAATTGTAAGGGACGGAGAAATATAAATATTTAATCAACGGAAGGGGTCAGGCAGGAAATAAGTATTAATAGATTACAACACAGAAGAAAAGGCGTGATGAGTGAGATAGGAGAACCGTATGACAAGGTAATGGCAAACGTTTAATAAATGACATATTTTGTTCTTTTCACAAAATAAATGGAAAGGAGTATAGAATTAGTAAGATTATATAGGGTGTCCCAAAATGGGTGTGCCAAACATCATGATTAGGTTGAATAAATGATTCAAAACATAACATGTTCTAGAAACAAAATTCCAAATCTCGAAGACCCACCAACACCTTCACATAATTATTATGTTTATGATATAATTATCATGTTAATATAATCGTACAAGCTAAACATTATAATACCTGTTGGAAACTATTTGACATGGACGAGTCCTGTACAGGGTCACAGGTTTTTATTTTGTATTGTTATTATTTTTATTAGTATATATATGTTTTTGTTTTTTTTTTTTTGGGGGGGGCACAAATTTGAACCATCAGTATCTCCATAATCGTCGTGATTTAGAATTTTGAAATACGTTATACTTAGAATCATCCATATAAATTGTCCTCTATGGAACTAATTTTCTCAGAGCACATTTCCATCAACTTTTAGTCCACAATGATCTCATATCTACCACTCATAATCCAATACATTCCTACGCAGATGACTCAACACTCCACAGTTCCTTCACATTTACCAATTCTTTCACCCAACCCGATCTTCTAAATTCAAAAATAAACACTGCAATTTCTCTGAACCAGGACCTTTCTAGAATTAATGAATGGGGACAAAAGAATCTAGTTTCCTTTAATGCACAGAAAACCAAGTACATTCAATTTTCTAATCGACAGAATCTCACTGACTCCCATATATTTTTTAATGATGTAAATATTCCCACTTCCCCTAGTATTGACATTCTCGGTGTAACATTAACTACTAACTTGAGCTGGACACATTATGTTAGAAGCATTGCTAAGAATGCCTCTAAAAAACTGGGACTCCTGTACAGAGTTCGAGAATTCTTCACTGGCGAGCAGTTGGCCGTAATATATAAAAGTCATGTGCGTTCTCAGATGGATTACTGTTCACCTCTGTGGGGTGGAAGTGGAGTGGTTGCATTGAGGCAGTTGGACAAAATTCAAAATAAAGCTATTAGATTAATCAATAACCCTGCAATCACACAGGACCTTCCTACATTATCCATACGAAGAAACGTTGCATCCCTTGCATTATTCTACAGCTATTTTCACAGCAATTGTTCCGAGGAACTTGCTTCAATTGTGCCGCCTCTCCACATCTTTCCCCGTAGAACTAGGGCAGCTGAGAGCCCCATGAATTTACACTTTCTCCTCCACAATGCAGAACTTCTGCATATCAGAATTAATTTATCCCCAGAGCTACTACTCTTTGGAATTCACTTCCCTCGAATTGCTTTCCACAAACTTACAATCTACAAATGTTTAAATCCAGTTGTTACAAACATTTTATGAATGGAGGATGCCTTTAGGCACATGGACCTTTTTGTTGTATCTGTGTTTTTCCTTCCTCCGTTCATTGTCTCTTTAAAAAAAAACAAAAAAAAAAACAGTTTGAATTCAGCTAGGCTATACAGTACTATTGTGTTCTTTAATGGAAAACACCATTATGTGAATGAATTATTTTGTCAACATTTCGTTTTCCTTTGTCCAGTCTTGCATTTGAACAAAGCAAAACAAAAATCTTGAATTTTGCCACACCTATTATAGGACACCTTGTAGACATAGAGGCTAACATTCCTTCATTACTGGAAAGGTAAAGTAAATTGAAAATGAAAGTGGAATTTACCAGTGACAATACGCAATAGGGGAGGTGTGGCAGAGTGGTCTTGCCACTGGACTGGTAATCCAATGGACCCGGGCTCGAATCCCAATATATCAATGGGAAGATATTATTAGGATGGAATTTGTGTTGTACCTAGTTTCAGTGCATTACCACAGCACACCGAAATGCCAAAACAAAATACCCTCATTGTTCCCTGATTAAATAGCACTGTATGAATATTCCCATATTCAAAATATGCTACAGGGGGGCAATGCCTAGTGAGTTAATTGTTCAATAGGTGACGTTCTGAGAGTGAGGGTCCGAGCCTGGGGAGTGAGACTGTGAAGCGCAGAGGCGACTCAGCTTCAGAGATGGAGTTGGATTCGAGCCGTGAATAGGTGCTTCGCATGTCTCACTCCCTAGACTGGAACAAGACCTCACGGTCCTCACCATGTTCAGTGGTAGAGTGTAAAGGCTATCAGCCTATGCCCGAGAGGGAGTAGTTGGAATATATAAACAAAAAAAAACAAAAAAATGGAGTACGTACTGTAGGTTACACGTTCAATGTTGACATAAGTTACATAGTATATATAATATATTCGGGCACGAAAGTATGGAATTGATAAAGCTATATAAACATGCATGATTGCTTTGACGAGATAATTTGCGAACTTGTAAGACACAGACCGTAGACTCACAAAGGCAGTCATGTAGGAGTTGGTACAATATCCCGTGACTACCTGAAGTGCGCAGAGTAATTGAAAATAAAAATATCAATAAGTTGACAAGGATATAGAGATGGAAACATTAACTAAATCAATGGAAAGCAAAGAAAGAATAAACATGAATAAATAAGAGAAGAATGATGAAGTCGAATAAATATATATGCCGACAGCAGGAGGCAGAGTTTTGGCTGAAAATATAAAGAGAAAACAGTGGATGGTAAAATCAAGGGAAATAAGGGCAGATGGGAACTAAAAATGTTGGGAATTTAGGTCAGAGTTGGGAGATGAAGGATGAATAATTAAAGTGAGTGTGTATGTGTGTATGTTTGTGGCGGTATTATCTGTTGTATATGTGTGTGTGAGTATATATAAGAGTATGTTTGCTTTGCATATATGTGAGTTTACTTGTGCGGTTCGGTTGGTTGTTTGTGTGAGTTTTCAGGAGTTTGCCTCTGTAAATATGTGTGTGTGTTCGTAAGTGTAGTTTTGGTTGCTCAAGTTACAGCCCATAGATTTGCCCCTGGTTTTCAAAAGTTCTGAAATCCCACAGACACCAGGAGCTTTCCCACCTTTAAGCCAAGCCACAGCCTCCTTTACCTCAGCAAGGGAGAATGGACCTTCGCTGATTGGTGGATCAGGAACAGATGGTGGTTCATTTGCTGTGTGTGTGTTTTATCATTTGTTTTTTCTATCGGGGGGAGCAGCCATGTACAACAGCTCAAAATATTCAACCTTTGAGCTCTACACTCATTAGCATCCGTGCGACTGTGCTATCTCCTATTAGAACCGAGTTAACCTCGGGTGTAAGCTTAGAGCGGTGCTTCTTCAGGGCTCATTATTGAGGGCGAAGATCATTTGAAAAAAAATGGTCCTCAACCTTCTCAGCAACTCCCCTATCATTCTGAAGGAAAGTTCATGCCCTACAGGACAGTTTCTATGCTGGACCCGATCTCCCGTCAGTTGGGCAACACGACTTTCCTCTATAATGTTCAAAGTCTCGCCCGATGAAAATACCCTCCTTGACCTTGGCTTAACTCCAACACGTTCAACCGATGCCACAAGCGCCTCATGTTTAAGGCTATCCCACAGTTCCACAAGGCCCTCCAGGGAATCAAGTACTTCAACCATTTTGAACAATCACTTCTATACTCCCTTACACAGTTCCCACTCCTGAGCTTCTTAAGATGAAAACATAGCAGACAACATTATGAGATATTTCTGGGTATAAGGCGGAGCTTTAGAGTAGCAACAACATACTTGTGGTTGGTAGCAAAAAAATCAGCACTCGTGTACAGCCTGCAGTTATGTATACGTAAGAAGAATGGTATCTATCAGCAGCATACCGGAACAAGGTTACTCAGCTTGACTGTCTGTTGGTCTGTCTGTCTGTCCAATATCTCCTCCTAGGGTTATTTATAGATGCTTAAAAAATTATTATACATTAATTAAATGATCTGTGCAGATGTCAGTCAATTACGGAAATTGATCTTACTCAAATATTAAGGTCAAACATAAAGGTCAAAGATAAAGGTAAATTTTGCAACTTTTAACTATGCTTTCTATTATTACTATATTCACAACGCTAGACGATATGCATGTGACAATCATACTGACCAACATACGGATAAATATTCCTTATGCTATGATCAAATGACAAGGATAATGATCAGAATCAGTATTATTATTATTACTTCTAAAATAATGGATAGATTTTCTCCAAATCTTGCAGGAATATTTAAAATATCTTTACAAAGGTCAGCAAATAGAACTATAAAATATTACTAAAATTACATGATCATAAATCAAGGCCAATATCTTTATCGTTTATTCAAATTGCACCAAATTTGCTGAAATGGTTGACCTTGGTATAAACATGATAACTGCACATTATCAGACACATTCCGCAAAGGTCACAATAAAGGTTAAAGGTCAGTTCCAAATATATTATCAATTTATCCTAAATTTATCAATAATTGAATATTAACACCATATGAGGAGGAACACTTTATAGACAATGTTTCGCAGATAGCTTTTTCAGGTCACTAAAGCATGGTTCACACATACAGGAGTGTCAGCTACAAGGGCTTCCATTCCATCATCCTCATGGCACTTGTCGACACAGACTACCACTCGCAGTACACTAGCCGCTTGGAGAGCATGCACGGTGATTCTCCTTGATTCCCCTTGACTCCCGTCAACTCCCCGTAACTCATTGACTCGCGTGTATTGCCTACTTATATCCCAGTCACTCCCGGTGACTCGTTTTACATATTTGATTTTAATGGTCATTATATATTTAACTCGCACTGACTCCCATTGCATTCCTCCGAACTTCTACTTGATCCTCTACAACTGCTATTGTACTCTTTTTCTACTCCTATTGTGTTTCCTCCACCAATTGGTGGCTATCCCACTCGCGTTGACTCCTGTTGACTCACGTCCAGTCCTAGTCACTCGCGCACTAAAAAATGTCCGCGAGTCATGTTAGAGTCATTTACGAATCAACGAGTCAAGTCGTTGGGAGTAGATAGGAGTCAACGAGAGTCAGCGATAGTCAATTAGAGTTGTTGGACTCGCGGCCCTAATTTCGTGCAGGGGTGAAATTTTGCCGGACATGGCCATTCCGCTGCGACTGCCTGTGCCTGGCGGGGAGTCTAACAGGAGTCGGTAGAGTCACTAGGAGTCATCGATTTTCACCGCGAATAGGAGCGCGAGTCCAAATTTTGCCCTACTCCCAGTGATTCTAGCTCACGCTCCTGTATGTGTGAACCATGCTTTATTGACCTGAAGAAGCTATATGTGAAACGTTGTCAATAAAGTGCTCCTCCTCAAATGGTGTTTATATTCATTCTGTCAACTTTTCTAAGTTATTTCAATAATCAACAATTGCTCAGGAAAATGTACATACATATTTAATTTGTCAATGAAATAAGCATGCAATGAAAACATATTTTCCTCTCTTACAGGTCAAGGTCACAGGTTAAGGTCAAAGTTCAGTTATTAAAACTTGTGTTAACAATAAATTGAATTTCATCAATATCGCTTATCTAGATGCTTATATAGAAATGTTATGAAACAAATACTACATATTAATTTCAAAGGTCAAGGATTATGCTCAAAAACATATTTATTTAAATTTCTCCTGACTGACTTATGGATTTTCACCAAGCGAAATAGATATATCCAGAAATTGCATGCATAGCACGTAGCACCCGCCTTGCAAAACAACCCCACTCCTACTCTGTCAAACTCTCCAACCCAAGTATGTAACGCTATTCTCAATCTTTCTTCTATTCAACAGCTGAGCTCTGGAACTCTCTCCCAGAATCAGTCTTTCCCTCTTCCTATGACTTTAATTGCTTCAAACTCTGTGTGTCCAGGCATTTTGGCTCGATTTTGGCCTTGTCGCTCTTTCAACTCTGCGGGAGACACTCGCCACAGGAAGTTCTGCATTTTGTCTCCCTCACTAACATAACAAAAATAAAATAACGCTATATTAATCAAAGTCAAGGTCACACAACAAGGTCAAATTGTAAGGTCAATACAAATTATTAAAATTTCACCCATTTTGCTGAGATGGTTGGCATTTCCATGTAAATTACAAGTGATTTTTACACACTAAAACCATAAACGTCAATATGAAGGTCAGAGGTAAATTCCAACTCTTCTTTCAGTTCCCGTAAACCAAAAAAAATAATTATTCACCACATTACAATTGCATACGGGAAATCAATATAAAAGTAAAATTGTTACTGACATTTAGAATACAATTTTCATGAAACTCGTTATATATATTATATATACTGTATATATATATATATATATATATATATATATATATATATATATATTTACCGGTATATACATAATTATTATTATTTCGAACAATACTTATTTCTAAATTACCATGCTTAAGTTTAAATGTCAAAGGGAAATGTCAAAATTAGATTGTTTTGTACTGTTTTCCTTAAGCAGGTGTCACACTATGCCGATTTAAGTGCAGACGCTCCACAACTTAAGGAGTGGCGATACAAGGGGGAGACTACTGCCGAGTATCGTGGGTGATAGAGGGGCGGGACGCCCACGGCGGGCAGTATGGACGGGCATGCAGCCTAGCGGCAACTTGAAGGGGTCGAGAGGCAACCATGCAAGACCTAAGGAAGATAAATGACGCCGCTGGGGCGGCGTCATGCACCGTAGCATGCAAACTGGTTGGCGACAATGCTCCTGACGAGCGGCGCCTATAGGAGGTAGGGCGGCGGCGATGGACAGCCACCCTGTCACACTGGACCCCTACTCCGTCACACTTGATCCCGACCGAGGCAAACCGGTCCGTCGGAGGTGACGTTTGTGTGTGTGTGTGTGTGTGTGTGTGTGTGGGGGGGGGGGGGGTTCGCTTGAGATCTAGGGAGGAAACTAAAAACATAATCAAAAGACCCATAAATGAGCAAACAAATGCGCCCATCTCCCCTAATTATTTTTTTGTTTTTTTAGTAATTGGTAAAACAAGGCCATATATAGTTAACCCTTTCAGTACCGGTGACGTCTTTCTCGTTATAGTCTGGTAACTATTAGGTTATTGTATTATGCTTACAAAGGGCCTGTAGCAATCACAAGACCTCCATTCCTCTCATTTATCTCTCTTAACTCCCACAGACCGTTCTTAAGCTGCATAAAATCGTCTAAGTATGGCAGAACTATGGCAAAACAGACGCCACCGCTATCGAAAGGGTTTATAGATAGTCACTCGTTGATGGGATCGGATTAAGGAGAAAGTGGTGATTTTTGGGGTCTATTTATTTATATATTATTTCTACTGGATGCCGCCCGACGCCTCCGCCTACCGTCCCCGTCCCGCCAATTTACTAGCCGCCGACTCAACTCTTGAAAGTTGTGCATGTCGAACTTTTCCTGAGGCCCCTGATGACCTCTCCCGACGGCTCTCTTGAGTAGGCGCCCACCCACGTCGCGCGGCGATGTAGGCAAAGACCTGCTCCTGACCCTTAAGTCGTGGAGCGTCGGCACTTAAATCGGCATAGTGTGACACCTGCTTTACCTGATGGATACACACTCATCGAAAATTAAAATTCTATCTGTCATTTGTATCCAATGGTTTGAGAGGCAATAAATCAAATATTTGTCGATGGTTAAGGTCAATGTTAAGGTAATTGATTTGTTTACTATGTATTCATTTATTTTTAAATAGGCCTATGTACCGGCCAACTTTCAAATAACGATATATACCTGTTCATCAAGGCATGAAATCAATTATATTATTATGCTAAACATATAGTTTAAGTTAATTGATAAATGTAGTCACAATTTACTAAGGGTATACAGTTTTCTATTAAATTTTCAAATAACAAAACATACCAAATGTTGAAATATATGTATAATGGGCTTTGTTAATCGTTTAGAAACAAAATGAAATTCACAAAATTGTGTATGCAGTTGTTTTCGAAAATAGCACAAACGGCACCTCTACTTTACTGATAGTCCTGTTCTCAGAGACATGAGGACCTACACATTTCTCATAACCAGCACTGTCAGAGCCAGTAACTGCATAGAACTCCACCAGGACAATGAAAATATACCAAGCATACCATTTGTCCAAAATAAAGTAAAGTTTATCATATAATAGCTCTTTGTCAACAGAAGCAGAATCTGAAATAAGATATATGAAGCCTAACATGTGCTTCAGTCTCACCACCATTACAAGCTAATCAACTGAAGTAACCCCCAACACTGAGGTAACTAGAGATAATGAGATTGCCACAGACCCACCCTAAGATGGGTACCATTGCCACAGCCAAATCAATAGTATTTATAACGTAGACTAGTGGTGTTTCCTTGGACATGACTAATACGTCAACCTTCAATTTATGTAGTTCTCCAGACAGAAGGGGCAGTCGGTTATCGTGAGAGAGTGTTAAGATGTTCCAAGACCCCCGTGGATATTAGATCCGGACTTGATTTTCGAGGTGGTGAAACATTTGCGGCACCAAAACTACACCCCAAATTAAAAGCTGTGCCTGGTACACTTATGAGTATAATGGTCCCTTGGGCTTTACCCTATACTAATCATTATGTCCGATCTAGTCTGGGGTATAATCCTTCTTCTCCAGGGAAATCTTGAAACTACAAATAAAATTATTCCTTTCAAACCAGCCGTCTGTTTGTCCATCATGTTCGTGCAATATCACTCTGAGGGGGGAGCGAAGAGGACAAATATATAGGCCTAACCGAATAAGGATGTGGGGGAATAGATAAGAATAGCGGGAAAGGAGGAGGAGGAAGATGAAAGGGAGGTGAAGGTAATTAGGAGGGAGGATCAGGATCAGGGGTAGGAAGGAAACTCGGAGGGAAAAGAAGAGAGGGTCAGGAAAGTGTAGGAGAGATATAAAAAAGAGAGATCAGTGAATGACAAGGAGTATAAGGGGTAAAGAGGAGTATCAGAGGTAAACATGAGTACACAGTATTAAAGCAGAAAGTAAGCAAAAGCAGATCTGCTGATCCTCAGTGGGCTTCTTATGGACGGTTTGGAAGGAACTTATGGGATCTTTGACTTTATTTATATTTTATTCATTAGCAGTGAGATGTATGGCTATATAGGTAATGAACTGTACATTTGATTTACTTGATACCAGATATTTGTGAGAGCAAACATATTATGTTTACATTATAATCAGAAAGTGAATGTATCCAAATTATTATCCGTTTTATGACCACAGTAAATTGATACATGCACAACAACATATATTAATGTTTTAAAGCAATTTAGCAAAAATAAATAATTATACATTCATGTTTTGTAAATATTTATTTGGAATTTTGAGGATATCCAAATCTAAACGCTTTTCATATGCAATATTCCTGATGAGCTACAATTATTAAATAATGTGTTAACGTGCACATTTACCATGTTTCATCTAAATATACATAACTAAGGCAAGTTCCTCTACATAAATGAATTGAGGAATAAAGCCATATTAAAAGTAGAAGGAAGAACATGAGATTAGGAATTCTAACTAGAAATGTATATGTTTATAAGTATCTCAACAAGGGTTTTTACTCTGTCAGGGCCCTCCTAAACTGTTAAAAAATTCGTCCAAGAACATCCACAATAAAACAAAATATTCTGGTGTCGACAGTTACAAGGTCTAAATCAAATGTTACGAAAGAAATGAGAGGTGGATCAGAAATATATTATTTTGTATATATATATATATATATATATATATATATATATATATATATATATATATAGTGTATATACCGTACTTTTTATAAACCGATTTAACCTAAGATACTCAATACTACTTGCAGAATTATAGGTCGCAGACTTGCGTATGCATTTTATTTGTTCATGTTTTGTTTTTATTTGTTTTTGTTTGCTAATGCAAAAACTGCACATTTTTTTTTTTTTTTTTTTTTTTGGGTGTACAAAGGAAATCAAGCAACAACAGGTATAGTGACCCTTCTAGGCTGCTTGTCCTCCAAAGCACTGAGGATCAAGTGTCCAAACAGTGGTTTAGAGTGGGTAAGGGAACATTGGAAAGGGAACTACTGCCCTGGAACTAATGTCCGTAGCAGGATTACGAAGTTAGTAGGGGACAGATGGGTTAGTAACTGAGAGGGGGATAAAATAAAGTTATTCATTTACAAACGCAGTCAGTCGCGGGTTTGATGCGAGATATTTGTCTAAGCGGAGTTTAAATGAATCAACGGTGCTGCAGTCTATAACGTCTCGGGGAAGCCCATTCCACAAGTTGACAACTCGATTGAAGAAGAAATTCTTAGATTCGTGTGAGTTCAAAGATTTACCAATAATTTTGCAACCGTTTTCCCTCGTGTAATTAGATTGGTCGATAGTGAAGTACTTACTACAGTTCATATTGTCGATGCCTTTGATGATTTTGAACACTTGAATTAAGTCACCTCTTAATCTGGGCTGGGTTAAAGGAAATAGATTTAATTCTCTAAGACGCTCTTCGCATGGTTTGTTCTTTAGGCTAGGTATAATTTTGGTAACTCTACGTTGAACTCGTTCTAGCTTGTTTATATCTTTTTGGTAATAAGGGCACCAGGATTGAACGCAGTATTCCAGAAGAGGGCGGACTAAGGAATTGTAAAGGGTTAGGATAACTTCTTTGGATTTATGCTCAAATGACCTGCCTATAAAACCAATTATTTTGTTTGCCTTCTTGACAACTTCTGAACATTGTTGACTCGGTTTTAGGTTACTCGACATTGTTACTCCCAGATCGGTTTCTCTGTTTACATTCTTAAGCTGAGTGCCATTCATCGAATAGTTTGCTTTCTCATTTAGGTATCCGATATGTAGTACTTTACATTTATCCGCATTGAAACTCATTTGCCAAATTTGGGCCCAACATGACAATTTATCTAGATTGTATTGCATATCGTCAACTTGTTCTTTCGAGAGTACGCTATTTGCAATTTTGTATCGTCAGCAAATTTTGAGATTGTACAGGTGAGACCCTCATCTATGTCGTTGATGTAAATTAGAAAGAGAATTGGTCCTAGTACCGATCCCTGGGGTACCCCGCTACTTACATTGGTCCATTTAGATGTCTTACCATTTATGACTACTATTTGCTTTCTGTCGCTGAGACAATTTTCTATTCATTTCAACACACCGTCTTGTATTCCATGCGCTTTTAGTTTTAGCAGTAAACGTTTGTGGGGAACTTTGTCAAAGGCATTTTGAAAATCAAGGTATATAATATCTACACCTTTACTCTCATCGTAGAGGTTGAGGATATCGTGGAAGAAGTCTAAGAGGTTTGTTAAACAGGAACGTTTTTTACGAAAGCCATGTTGAGTATCTTTAAGTAAGTGATTTGCCTCTAAGTGATTTACGAGTCTGTCTCTTATGACCGTTTCTAGCATTTTACATACAATTGAGGTTAAGCTAATTGGACGATAGTTACTGGGTAGGGATTTGCTGCCTTTTTTTAATATCGGTGTTACGTTGGCTAGCTTCCACTGAATTGGTGGGAGGATATGGGGGAGGGGAGAGGCGTGCGGAGAAAAATTGTGAATTACATTTTAGATGCGGCAGGACATTAAGTGTGAGATGAAGGAAAATGTGGCAGATCAAAGATATACTGGTCTCGGGAGGCAGGACAGGAAAGAGTTATGGGAGGGGCGGGTGTTGGATTTGTGGATAGAGAGAAGTAACCATGTACAGTAGATGTATAAAATTATAGATGGATTAATAAATTGGTATATTTGTTGGTTGACTTGACACAAATGGCAGACAAATAATAAGATAAAGGCATGTATAGTTTGGAAGAAGAGTAGATGAATGGATGGTACGAATATAGTGTTTGATTGTCAGTTAAGTGCATTGCTTCAAATGACCGAATTGTTGTATTCAATGAGTTGCCGTTTCTCATGGGATAATTGGTCTATTAGTCTCTGATCCTAAAAAATCTTCCTAACATAGTAATACCAGATTTTGGTTGAGTGACGGTGGACATAATGAGTTATTGTTACATAGTTATTGTAATGTATACTTAACCTTGTCCTATTTGTATTAAGGAGAAGGGAAAATCCTACATGTCGTATTATCCATATTCCAGGATATGATGCAGGGATTTTTACAAGTATCCCCATGCAACTGTGGTTTAAATACTTTTATCCGGGTAGGATTTTCCCTTTTCGTTAATATAAATAGGAAAAGGTTAGGTATTCTTTATCACGCCGTGGTAGAGTTGGTTAAAGCATGGACACTCGTCCTGACTGTCGGTGGTTCGAGTTTGAAATACATGAATCAAATATGCAAGCTCTGTGATCTATATAATATTATGAGGTCATCACGATATATGGCGTATGTGGTTTGATTAGTAAACAAGCTTGGTATATTTGTTCTCTACAAAATAAATGTTCTGAACATGTATGTAACAGGAAAGATCGCATGAATGTTAATACAAAAGCAATGCATATGTTCCTGCTTGGGGCAGGGGGCTAGGAATCCTCTTCCCCTTGTATGATTCTCCTACTCGACGAGACAGAGAAAGGGGCAAGGGAACACAAAAGTGGTCCCGGACCCTGAGAATAGGAATTTTAAATGTTTCTGTTCGGGCTCTGTCTCGTATCGGCCACCCCCAGCAATGGGGTATGTGCCTGAGTATATACATACATACATACATACATATTTTCCATTATGAAACGCCGTGGAGACATGAGGCGAAGCGGGAAGCAAGGAATGAAGTTCAGAGCTTGCAAGGAGAATTAAGTCGGTCCTTGGGATAGGAGTAGAAAAGAGAAGAAGATGAAGAAAAGAAGAAGAAGAAGGAGAGAGAGAGAGAGGGAGAACACTAATTTTACTCAGGTATCATAATCAACATACATTAATTGAATGTATATTATTTTGATCTATCTATTTATCTATTGTCGGATGCTGTGATTCCCGAATGGGTGGCCACGAATGAAACACCCCTATGAATATCTGTCCCCACTCAGTTGATGCCCCTCTTCCCATCCAGCCCCGCTTTTACGCATATACTTCTTAACTCCATCTTCCCACCTCTCTCTCGGTCTACTTCTCCCTCTCTGTCCTTCCACCTCACTCTCATACACTCTTATTCATTCTCTCACTTCCCACATGGCCGAACCATCTCAACCTGTTCCTTTTCACAGTTTCCAACCCATCTACATCCACACCACAACGCTCTCGTACTTCCTCATTTGTCTGTCTATCCCTGTATATAACTCCACACACACTTCTCAAGTAACTCATTTACACCCCTCTTACTCTTGGTTTGTGTCTCTCCAACAACGTCTATGCTTCGCTCCCGTAGTCAATGTACTGTCATGCAAGAATTTCTTTAATTCCATGTTGACCATCCTATTTCTAGTTACTGCTTTCAGCGTTTCTACAACCCTCTTCCCTTGTTGCACCCTCTCCTTCACTTCGTCAGCCATACTCCCATCTTTACTTAACACACTGCCCAAATACTAAAATGAGCTGACATTCTCCACAGCCTGACCGTTCAACCTCACCTCACACTCTGTGGCTGCACCCCTTTCAAATACCATAACCTTACTCCTCCCCGCATTTACCTTCAGACTTACCAGACATATTTACCTGACCCTGCAACTCCCATTCACTATCGCTCATCAGAACTTTGTCGTCGGCAAACTGTAATACAGGCAACTTCCACTTGTTTCCTTCCCTTATCAGCGGTACACCAACATTGACTGCTCTTCATTGTATTTATTTTATGACTCCATCCATATGTACAGTCGGTCACCTGTCCGACTAGGCCACCTAATGGTAATTTCGCTGGGTCTTTCGCTCTGATATTAGTAAGGTCGCTTACTCCCCCCCACCCTGAATCTGTTGCATATTATGTCCCATAGATGGTGTAGTTAGATTTTCTGGGAAGGAGAGGGAGGGGCTACACCATAGAGTACATATGACCTACAGTAGAGGCAAAAGAAGACGCCACAAATCTGTAAATAGGGATCCGCGCGTTCGAGAGATGGCAGCACAATCACAAATGACAATGGGAGGGGAGGGTCCCCACAAAGACATTATATTGACTATCCTTGGTAATAATCCCTACCTTGTACTAATAACGCTATTATTAATCAATTGAACGTTATCCAGAGACTCTGCAGACATGACATAGTTAAATAGACATAAGTACTGTAAAGACCAGTCATGGTGTAATTGTCGTCATTATGAGGTGCACAAGCAGACCTCCTCCAACACCCGCCATTGTTGATGTGAGATTCGGGAGTTGCCAATGTCAATGGTGGGACAAAATATCCCTAGATGTCGTAAGTATAAATGTCCAGTTTTAGTGCTACTTTACAAATTAACATCTACATAACATGTTACATAATAAAATATATTCAAAATTACATTTTAATGTTGTTGTGTTGCTAGAAGGTATACAGCTTGCATCATATATGATTATGTTTTATAGTGTATATGTATACTTAATGTTTTCATCTTGCTTATATATATCTAATTTATATTAAATAATTTACAAGTGTTTATACCAACATTAATTAACTCTTAAATACTTTCCCTCTTAAATCTATTGCTCCCTCGTTTTGCGGATATTCCCTCAACTTTGGTAACACTGCAACAAGCCAGCTGGCAGGCGTGCGCGGCCCGTATTGTCGAATTGCGGCATTTGTTTTGGGGCTCCTCATACCTCTCTGTCTCATGCCTTTTTTTTTTTCAATTGCAGCATTATGTGTAGCATTGTGTTGCTACTTAAAATAAAATAATGTTTCTATGTATTGCATATCCATATCCATCTAGTCGTCATTAGTGAAATGCCCATACCAAAATAACAGCTTTCATAACTGGTCGCTTACACCAAAGAATCCTACACTGTTAGAGAAAAATGATGAGGTCATTCAGCAATAAAAACACTGAAATATATATTGATATGAGTATGTTATTCTCCAGATGTGTATTTTGTGTTTGAGAAGGGGGTTTGGAGAAGAACAAATATATATATATGACTAAACAGAGTATAATAATATATATATGTCTAAACACAGTATAATAATATATATATGACTAAACACAGTATAATAATATATATATGACTAAACACAGTATAATAATATATATATGACTAAACACAGTATAATAATATATATATGACTAAACACAGTATAATAATATATATATGACTAAACACAGTATAATAATATATATATGACTAAACACAGTATAATAATATATATATGACTAAACACAGTATAATAATATATATATGACTAAACACAGTATAATAATATATATATGACTAAACACAGTATAATAATATATATATATGACTAAACACAGTATAATAATATATATATGACTAAACACAGTATAATAATATATATATGACTAAACACAGTATAATAATATATATATGACTAAACACAGTATAATAATATCAAACTTTAGAACTGGTAACCCACTTAAATAGAAACAAATAAATGATTTGCTCGGAAATAAGTGCTACAAACTTCAAAGTCGTTATAACTTATAAGAAAAATAGGTCCTACTAAAATGTCATTGGAAAACGCTATATACTTTCAAAGTAGCCCCAGAGAAGTTTTAGTGGTTTGCATTTCCCAATGTTGATATGTATGATAAAGGTGTTTGTTATTAGCATATACATTTGGATAGCAATGCAAATATAATTAAACCGTTCAGAGAGAGAGAGCGAGAGGGAAAGGGAGAGACGAACTAAATGGACGAATACATCGAAGAGACTTATAAACGAAAGCTTGACTCTAATATCTGTGGATAGAGTATTTATTAATCAAAAGAATAAGTACTTGGTAATGCTTACTCTATATTCATCTAAACATATGACAAAAATTACCCACAGAGCCACTTCACCTATGTAATGCAAATTCCCATTACAAGCAACCCAATTCCTCGATATGACAATCAAAGGTTTGATGTTCTCCACTTCCCTTTACCTGATCAATTGTTTCTCTGTGTATGAAAGAGACAAGAGGCAAAACTACTTATACACATTTTGACCTCCTATTGTCCCCCTTCCCCTGGTCAGAACAGAATGATTAGTACAGAACCATATTCAAGGTGCACTGGAATGTAACTACAGGACACGCAAAGCCTGAAACAAAGTCATAGGGTGAGTGATAGACACATTTACGGAGTGAATTCCATACTTTACTTGTTGAGCTGAAAAATTAAGGTGAGATTTAAGTTAACTGTTGGCTTTGAATGGTGGGCAGAAAAGTGGTGGGAATGAGTTACGAAGCGGGTGGCCCTCTGTTTCTGCAGAGTGAGAGGTATACGCTGGGACAGCTGTGAAGAACACTGATTATAATAATGGCATAACAGTAACATACATGCAATTTTCACAATGTGGAGAGATTGTAGACAATATGGTGGAGAAGAGTAGAGATTACATGCCTTTGACTGCACCCTTTCAGAGGCATTTTTCATATGCCAACAATACTTGATACGCTTACAACAGTGTCCCTGTACGGAGACAGAGGCTGTACGGGGATAAGGGGTGAACAGACAATTGAGCAAACCTAACCTCTGGGAAACTTTGTAATCAAGAATGCTAATATGATCTTTCAAAGACACACACACACACACCCACACACACACACACACACACACACTTGTGTTTCGATAAACACTAATGTTTCACTGCATGCACGCGCATATCAGTATATGTTATGGCTCTAGCCTTCTCTCTCTCTCTCTCTCTCTCTGTAGGAATATTGGTTTGGCAGGAGAGTCACAGGGACCGCACTTTCTACCAATTATTATCTTTCGCAACTAACTCAGGCGTTACAGGTTGCCAGGGTAGCTCATGAAAAAGATATATCCACTTATATTTTAACAACCAATCATGTTATGACTTATATCTATTGGCTTATGGATGAGAAAAACATGCGTAGGAACTATTTAATTTATACTGAAATTTAGCAACCACGCTAGGCCTGAAGAGACCATCATTATAACACAATTCGGTATAAAGAGGATGGCCGCAACCTCATCCACGTGCCAGCTGTATGTGTGTGTGTGTGTGTGTATGTGTGTGTGTTGGGTTTAAATGCCGATATAACTATGTAAATGCAAGGGTAATTATATATTATGTGCAGTAAAATATACAAGTTAGATAAGAGACTGTCACCCTATATAATTAGTAATACCTATATGCGTAATCATAAACCGAGTGCACTGTGAGTGATGGCAGTTAATATCTGTAGGACGGTGACTCCGAGGACCATTAGTTTGTAAAAACCTGTTGGGTATTGTTAAGGTGTCCATTATGTGGGCTGCTGGACCACCATACTCTATTTCAGCGACGCTGAGGTGAGAACGGCTCACCTACTGTAGATGTCAATAAGTCTAGCTGATTGGGTCATGCGACCGTGTTCAATGTCTCGTCTTTTAATAATTATTAATTCTTAAAGGTTTAAATAATCACGGTCGCACAAGTCAATCAGCTGGAACTATTGACATCTACCTGGTCGCTGAAACAGTATAGTCATTAGTATATAACAGACAGCACCTGGTCATGCTAATGCTACCACATAAAGTGTAACAGGCAGTCAGACAGTCAGTAGCCAACCCTTCATTCCCGTTAAATAGATGGGGAGGATTAGCAAGGGACATTAGAAAGGGAACAATGATGACCCGGAGAAAATGAATACAATAAACACCTTCCAAAGCAAGTATTCTAACATTCGGAACAACACTCAGCATCCATTCACCAGGTCTCAGCATCATTGGCTTCACCTCAGATGATCCTCAGATGATATACACTTCCACAACAAAGTCTCTTCACATCATCGGGGATGATGACCTTCCAGGTTTGTCAATTAAAAGGTTACAAATACCTTCATATGTTCTTCCTAACAAACTTCCTCCATTCATTCCTGTAACAACAATCGCATATAATATCCGTGTTAATAGTTCATGCATCGACCATGAACCTCCCGACCGTGGTTCCCCTTTATTGTTTTGGCTACAATCATACATTTTACTGCGGCTAGTGCTTGATAATTTCATTCAGCACTGGAGCCACGGCGGTCGAGTGGCAAGCACGCTCACGTGTGAAGCTGCTTGACCTGGGTTTGATCCAAGCCAAGGCGGACATATTTAGTGAGTGTGAAACAGAGGTGTCTGAAGCAGAGGTGTCTGAAGCAACTGCCAGCAGCCCCTTCTCTGTATCCTCCTACTTTCTCTATCCTAGTTTCAAAGCCTAAGGCGAATGCTGTGCATACGTGCACAACAAACTCACTTGCTCTCGTATTTCCGATTTTGGCTCCTCTAAATTCTCAACTTTATGGCTCAAACTTTCCTGTCATTCTCATACTAAATATTTATGTGATATCTGTCTTTCCCCTAACTCTACCGACTTTCCTAAATTGTTTGATTATCTAAACTCTAAAGTGGAACACATTCTAGCCATTTCTCCTTTCTCTTAATCTCCATTTTAGGAGATTTCAACGTTCATCACCACCAATGGCTCTCCTCTAATTCTACTGACCAACTTGGTGAACAAGCCTACGTCTTTTCTATCCTAAATGACCTAGAGCAGTTGGTTCAGCAACCTACCCGTATTTCAGATCGCCTCGGAGATTGTCCCAACATTCGTGACTTGCTTCTAACTTCTAACCCTTCTTCTTATACTGGCGATCTTTTCTCTCCTTTGGGCTCCTCCGACCATAAACTTATCTCTGTCATCTGTCCTATCTCTCCAGTACAGCAACCTGATCCTCTTAGCAGGCGGTGCTTGTGGCACCTTGGCGCTGACGACTGGCATGCTCTCCGGCAGTACTTCTTTGATTTCCCATGAAATTAATTTTGCTTTTGTGGCCGAGGACCTTCGGAGAGTGCTGAACCCATTATTGAGGTAATCCTATCGGGCATGGAGGCATTCATTCCATTTTCTTTCTCTCTGACTAGTGCAAACATTCTTGGTTTACTCAGGCTTTTTCTACTACTGTCCGCAATAAGGAGGAAGCATTCAAACGGTACCGACGCCTTAAAACTCAAGAATCTCATTCTTCCTATGTTTCTGCCCGGAATCAAGCCAAATCTGTTCTTCGACTTGCCAAACACTCTTTCATCAATAATAAATGCACTGAATTAACCAACTCTAGCTCTTCCCAAGCTTTCTGGCATCTAGCCTAAAACCTCTCCAACCATTTTTGTCCTCGTCTTTCCCTCCCCTTTTCCACTCTGATGGCACAACCATCTATTTTTCTTCTGACAAAGCTGAACTATTCGCTCAAACTTTTGCTAAGAACTCCACCTTGGATGATTCCGGTGCTATTCATCCCTCTCCACCCCCCTCTCTCCTACTTATGCCTAATATCCTAATCTCTTCTAAAGATGTACTTTCTACCCTCTCAGGGCTTAGTACATAGAAGACGTATGGTCCGAATGGTGTTCCTCCTGTTGTACTCAAAAACTGTTCTTCCGTGCTGATTCCCTGCTTAGGCATACTCTTTTGTCTGTCTCTTCTCTAACGTCTTTCCTTCTTGCTGGAAGTTCGCTCTCATTCAACCTGTCCCAAAGAATGGTGACCATTCTCAACCATCCAACTATCGTCCAATTACTCTCATCTCTTGTGTTTCTAAAGTGTTTGAAACTATTCTTACTTCCAAATTTCTTAAGCATTTATCTTCTCATAATCTACTCTCAGATCGCCAGTATGGCTTCCTTAAGGGTCGCTCTATTGGAGATCTTCTTTCATATCTTACTAACTCCTGGTCATCCTCCTTTCGGGACTTCGGTGAGACCTTTTCTATTGCGCTAGACATATCGAAGGCCTTCAATGTAAGAGTTATAGAGTTATAAGAGTTTCTACCGTATTTCGCCATTATTCTGTAATTCACTCCCATTCTCTCGTATATTATTCGTGTGTTTCTATGCAATATTCCCTAATATCAATATGTCCTTTTCCTTTATCCGTATAACGTTTATCCTTAGAATGTGGCGACTACCTAAATGACATAAATGTGTTAATAGTTCTACTACGTCTTTCTTAAACCTATCCTACGATTACCTTATCTCAGAGAACCTAATCTGTTTACAATAGGAGTACTCAGCTAAATTATACTAGGTTAAGGGGAGATAGGGCTTATTTCTGTTCCACCTTCTTTCTCAAGTTTAGCCCCATTAGTTTTCTGTTAGTGTCATTTAGGTGTCGATTTTTTCTTTGCAAGTGATAGCAGGTTGTAATTTAAGAGGTACCGGCCTTTAGCCGGAACATATTTCTATCGAAAAAATGTACAAATTTATCTTGAAGGAGGATCTTGGGGGGGAGTGTTTTTTTAAGCTTGATGGAGGTCTAGGGAGGAAACTAATATTATAAAATTATACATAAATGAACAAATAAAAGTGAACCAAGTATATGCTAGGTTGTTGTTGTTGTTGTTCCACAGGCTGTCTGACTGAGCAGCCCCAAGGTTCCGTGCAAGGGCAAATCCATAACCGAGCACCCCCACAGAACCCTCCCTGTTTACCACTAAGAAAGCCCAGGTGACTGAAGGCGCTCCCAAGCGAGGAGCTGAGGAGGGCGTAGAAATGCCCAGGAAACCAAAGCCCCACCCAAGGCCCTGTGCCCGTCACCAATTATAAAGGGAAAGTTGAGGGGCAGAGCAAAAATTTGATGCTTTGGCTCCCAGTCTGCCAACCTTGAGGTTGGCAGTAGGGAGGTCAAGCTACAGAAGAGACACGTCACATGAGATCTAGAAAATATATAAGTAAAAGGAACAGTCAGAGTAAGCTATGGATATGGCAGAGAACGCTCAACTCTCACTCTGATAGACCAGCCCATCACCACAGTATATGCTATGTTAGATAGGTCGGCTTAGGATATGCTAGGTAAAAATAGGTTTACAGGATATATAAGTAAACTAGAGTGGCACTTGGTAGAGCGCATATACCTTCGCCTACACTGGCTGGTTCTTTACCATTAATATTTTAAACCTAAATTTTCTTCAGAGTTCTGAATCTGGGTTCTAGGATGTGATCATGATCACCTCCTAAATTGCAGTCGGTTCAAAACTTTGTGAGATATCTTGTTTACAGACAAACAGACAAACAAACGGAGACGAACACATAAACTTCAGGTCAGGACGATACAAATGGCCAATTATTCTAACAATTGATGCTTTCTTTCAGGTAGCAGTAAATAGGAACAGTCAGCTACACATTCATGGACCCCCATAAAAGAGAGAGAGAGAGAGAGAGAGAGAGAGAGAGAGAGAGAGAGAGAGAGAGAGAGAGAGAGAGAGAGAGAGAGAGAGAGAGAGATTCACTTGGTTGAATTTTACACTCGTTTGTTTTTCTGTTAATTCAATCTCAACCGATATTCACGAAAGTTGCTGGGCAGATAGGATCCAATGGGAGGGTGTGAGGATGAGTTGTTATGGTGCTTTTAATCATAATGTTTTATAGCTACCCACTCTTCCATGTTAGTTAGTACAGTGTTTATTATATGTACTCACTAAGTTATTCTAAACGTATGGAAATATAAGCGTATTATATCGTAATGACAGTGAAGCAATATTCACAAGAGTAGTTGATTAATGTTTGATTCTATCCCCCCCCCCCCCCCTCTCTCTCTCTCTCTCTCTCTCTCTCTCTCTCTCTCTCTCTCTCTCTCTCTCTCTCTTTCTCTCTCACTAGTTACCCGTAGATATCACTATCAGTAAATGCTACATAAGGGTGTGTTAAGTGTGACATTACTAATAGGCCTATTTACAATACAATGTTTATTAACACATCACAATATGGAAAACATTGACCAATATTTATAAACATGATACGCATAATATAATGAAGTGTAAGCACACATTCGTTGGCTAGGACTTTGAGACATGATGATCATAAGGTTCTGTTGTGAGTCAATTAATATTCACACCCTTCTACCTGTCAATTTTCTTGAAGGAACTCTGAAATATTCAAACGCGTATATTTTCATAATCTAGTTCGGCATCTCGCTGGTGACTAACTCTTCCATTTGTATTAGACCTTTATCTATTGCGAAGTTTAAAGTGAAACTATCTTCATTTATACTATGCATTTACATTAGCGCTAGATGGGGTTTCAGTTGTATAAATTATTACAGCTGTAATATAACGAGATAATAATACTATAATACTCGGTGACCACCCGGACTTCTCTCCAGTTCTGATTGAAATTATCAAGCACTAGCCTCAATAATATGTATGATTGTAGCCAAAACAATATGCGTGAACCAAGGTCGGGAGGTTCATGGTCGATGTATGAACTATTAACACGGATATTATATTCGATTGTTGTTTCAGGAATGAATGGAGGAATTTTGTTAGGAAGAACATATGAAGGTAATTGTAGGAAGAACATATGAAGGTAATTGTAGGAAGAACATATGAAGGTAATTGTAGGAAGAACATATGAAGGTAATTGTAGGAAGAACATATGAAGGTAATTGTAGGAAGACCATATGAAGTTAATTGTAGGAAGAACATATGAAGGTAATTGTAGGAAGAACATATGAAGGTAATTGTAGGAAGAACATATGAAGGTAATTGTAACCTTTTAATTGACACACCTGGAAGGTCATCATCCCGATGTTGTGAAGAGACTTTGTTGTGGAAGTGTATATCATCTGAGGTTAAGCCAATGATGTTGAGGCCTGGTGAATGTTGTTCTGAATGTTAGAGTGCTTGCTTTTGGCAGGTGTTTATTATATTCATTCTCTCCCGGTCAACATTGATCCCTTTCTAATGTCCCTTGTTAATCCTCCCTACCTATTTAACGGGATGGAAGGGTTGGCTACTGATTGTCTGACTGCCTATATTACACTTTCTTTGGTAGCATTAGATAACCAGTAGTGCTGTCTGTTATATACTGTACTAATATCTATACTATTTCAGCGACTCTGGGGTGATAATGGCCCACGTAGATGTCACTAGTTCCAGCTGATTGACTTGTGCGACCGTGATTAGTTAAACCTTTACAAATATATAATTACTAAAGACGAGACATTGAGCACGGTCGTATGAGCCAATCTGCTAGAATTATTGACATCAAGGTGAGCCGTTCCTACCTCAGCGTCGCCGAAACAGAGTATAGTGATCTAGCAGCCCACTTAGTGGACACCTTAACAATACCCAACAGGATTTGACAAACTAATGGTCCTCCAGATATTATCTGCCATCACTCACAGTGCACTTGGTTTATGAATACGCATATAGTAATAAATAATTGATAAGGGGACAGTCTCTTAACAAACTTATACATTTTACTGCACTTAATATATAATTACCATTGCATAGATTTAATCATGTAATATTAAACATCAACATAGTTATATCGGCATTTAATAAGTATAAAGTACGGTCCCTGTGACTCTTCTGCCAAACCACTATGCAGAGAGAGAGAGAGAGAGAGAGAGAGAGAGAGAGAGAGAGAGAGAGAGAGAGAGAGAGAGAAAGATGGCAATAGCCATAATATACACTGACATGCCCATGCATATAGTGAACCATTAGTGTTTATCGAACAAGTGTGTGTGGATTGGGTGGGGGAAAACACAGGAAAGAGCTATGATTCTTTATTCTCTAACGTTTCGGGCTATGTATTACCCATCTTCAGAGAGACAACATCTCTCTGAAGATGGGTAATGCATCTGAAATGTTAGAGAAGTCTGTATGAATGAATGGGTCTTCGTTCTGTAAAGAGGGATGTGAGTGGTCATTTTGAGTTTGCTAGATATAATAATAGTTTGTAGTACAGCCTTTATTACAATTAAATGTTTGTATGAATCGTTACCATAATAATTAAATTTATTGTATATGTCAATACAATTGTGTATGTGTATATACAAAATAGTTAAAAGTATAATTATAACTTCAGAGGAATATTTAAATATTTAGCATTACATGTTATGGAGACAGTAGCCATCATACATTAGCCAACCTTATTTCACTAATGTGGAGCCTGGCGATTTCGATTTGCTTCATATATATTTGTGAGAGATTAGAAATGTCAACGAATCATGCTAAAATGTGAAGTTATGCACGACACAAATATATTTTTAACAGGATTATAAGCATAATGCAAAATAATTAGCCAAAATACAAGTTTCAGTCCATTTTCATAAATATAGATCGGGCACGGATTATATAAAGTAATCGATAGGTGTGACCCATGGTAGAGCAAGGATATAATCTGATTATTATCATACGATTGTGGCACAATTTGTATAAGTCTACCCCACATGTCACGTTTAACAAATAAGTAAAAAGGAAAACAAGCAACAACATATCCACTGATCCTTACAAGGCTGCTTGTAAATATGATTGCAAAAGGGCAGATACACATATAATGATATGGAGTAAAATAAGTCCACATATAACGTAATTTTCACCATATAAGGCATTGTTTTTGTTTCTGTGTTAGACATATTATACTTGCGTGACCCGCCATCGAAAGTTGTCAGATTTGATAACTTGCATCTACTATTGGCCTTTATATAACCTGAATAACCCCTCTTTAGCGGGGCCAGACTTAATTTCGGTCTAGAGAACCAAGGACTATGTGGCGGGGACCGACTTAAGGCGGTGTGCAATTTTGGGCAATAATTGGCTCTGAGAGAGAGACGAGCGGTGGGAGGAGCGTAGGTCTGCTCTGACCGTTCGGCACGGTTCCCGCGCGCGGCAACTGCTCTCCCCTCCACACACATCCACACTCACTACCTCGCTACACAGGGAATTATGTAAGGAAATTACTGTATTTTAGGGATTTTTCCTTCGTGTTGCACGATCGTTGCAAGAGAACGCGTGGTCGTAGAAGGATGGTTCTGGTGTCATTGGAAAGCTCAATTATCGCCCTTTCAGGGATACATAATTGTATTACGTTCTGGCTCTTGTTTATGCATGAAAAAGAGCACAGAAATAAGGTCGTTTAGGGTAAAACCACCCGCTGGGCGGGTAGTAGAAGTTACTGACAGGCCCGCTCGTAGGGCGTTAAGGGGAGATCTCCACTTGAGGGATTTATTTCTTGACTCCTTTCTCCCTCATGTTTAGCCCCATTGCTTTTGATATTATAAAACGTTTGCCCAATTAGTTTAGCGATTTTAAGAACTTTCACCACTTATTAAGACCTTTCGTGCAATTCAGGTGTCGATTTTATCCTGGCGAGCGAAAGCGAGCCTGTAATTTAAGAGGAACCGGCCTTCGGCCGGGACATTTTTCTACCGAAAAATATACAAATTTGTCTTGAAAGGGACTGAAGGGGGTGTAATTTTAAGCTTGATGGAGGTCTAGGGAACACACTAAATACCTCTTCTTAAAGTCCATATTATCATTTGGTGTCACATAAGTCGTGGGGAGAAATATGCTATAATTATAATATAATTATAATTATAATAATGATATATATAGTATAGATTTTCGCCTACTCTTATGACTTCAGAAAGCTACCCTACATTTGTTATTTTTTTAAACGTACTATTTCTTTAAACTAATACAGTATTGTCTGTTCTTATTATATGCAGTGCAATCTCAGGCAACTAATAACATTCTCACGCAATTGACAACAGTGATAGTCATTGGCCGATCATCACTCTCTAACCTCGGAAACACAAACTACGTCAACTAAGCATTACTCTTGGATAATAATCGGTAATAATCGGTAATCACACACACACACACACACACAGAATATTGCGTGCCTCAATAAGCATTATTGGAGTGAATTTGCTTTTTATAGAGAATAATTTTCGGTTGCAACATTGAACACTTAGCAAAGTCATTATTTAGCAACAGTACTAAATGTATGCTACAATTGAGATATATATCATAATCATATATTTCGTGACACCTCATGTAATAGTGGGTGGAAATAATAATAGCCATTATGTGCGTTTGCGTATGCGTGCGTGTGTGCATGCCTGTTTGTTTGCATATGCTTGTGGCGTGTTATAGTGTAGTAATTATAGTTCAGAAATATATACATATAAGTATATGTTGAAAGAACACAAATATAAAGTCTTTAGGGTATATTTCTTTGAATAAAGTATTTATTCAAGTTCTATATTTAACAATTATACATTACACTGTATATACAGAATATTAAGCAACATGGCATTTAAAAAATGCCGTATGCGTTACATTTTTTTGTCTATGTGTATGAGGGAGACAAAAGGCAGGTTGCCTGTAACGAGTGTCTCCCCAAAAGCCAAAAGAGTGACAGAGCCAAATTCAAGGGACGTTGTGGTAAAAAAAAATGCCAGGACACACAAAGTTTAAAATAGCTTAAGTCATAGGATAAATGAAAAATTTATTAAGGGAGAAGTTCCAGAGTTCACCTGTTGAGTGGAAGAAAGACTGAGAATGCCAATTCTTGGCTTTGAGAGTTGGACAGAATAGGAGTGGGACTGTGTTGCAAGGCGGGTGCCTGGCACTCACTAGAAGGGACTGATATGATCCAAATGATTTCTCATGTATTCACCCATGCATTGGACAAGTCTAAATAACAATATATTCATTGTAATGAATCATAGACATTACTAATGCAAACTAAAACTCCTATATTATCATTGCTGCTGTTCCGTTCTCCGCTTAAACTGTGTCTTAACCCACCGTTCTAAACACGTGTAAGATAATATATATGGAGAGCTTAAGTCTAATGTTAATATCTTTAATATTAGCACACTCATATGTATAATTTACCTAAATATATCGATATTTTGTTTCATGTATAGATAATAATAATAATAATAATAATAGTTCTTAAAGCTAGCGCATGCTAAGCTAGCTAAGGATAGCTCAATAAGGCCGATTAGGCGTATTTCCATTGGGGTCCTGTACTACTACCCCATCCCTTTGCTCATGAGGGATGGTAACGACTCAGTGCTTGTGAAAAATCTGTAATGCGCCGAGCGAGCGTGGGCGCGAACCCGGGCCTTCTGGGTGGAAGTCCAAGACGCTAGTCACTACACCAAGCGAGCCGCTGTCAACATGGTTTCCATGGAAACGAGAGTTTGATGGTAATTTGGTAATATAATCACAATAAAGGTCAAACTACCATTACACCAAAAGTAAACGTCTACAATCACATTGTTCTCTACAATGATATTTTTCGTATATTGATTGTCAAATCAAATTACCACAGTAATCCTTTGTATTTGAATTAGTATAACTATTATAACGGTTTCCAATGCAAGTCACGAGGATATATTGTCTCCAGGCATACCAACAGTTATATTCTGCACATTTTTCTAATCAAAATAACTTCACAGGAAGTACATCAAGCACCTGTTATTGTTTAGCATTGAAATATAATGGAAGTGGGTCAAAACCATTATATTGTTAAGGACAGTAAAGATAGAGGGTATATATTGATATCGTGACACATGTTGGCATGCCTCAACAGCTGTAAGTGTGGCATTTTCAGATGTGTTAGGTTGGCTAGAAATTGAACCATACCGTTTTCAACTTTCTGGCATGAGACAATAGAGGTCAAAATAGCATAAACGTCTACATTGAGGTAATGGAAGTTTGATGATGCAGAGTATTTCAGTCCTTATCTAGCTGTGCAATAGATCGTTAATACAATCAATCATAAAATACGGTTGCCAGCTTCACTTTAATTTTTGACATACCAATTTTCCTGAATGGCATAGAATACATAGACATTTGCATTATTCTATATACCTACGGTAGTTTATCAACTAATTTACTTTCGGAATACGATTATCTTGAGTTAATAGGCATAAGTCAAATAAAACAAAGTTAATGGCCAGTAAATATTTGTAAACTGCTTTGTAAAAAAATAAATTATAGTAAAATACTGTATAACATTGTTGATAACATTGTGTTTGACTTTTGGTGTAATGGTAGTTTGACCTTTACTGTGATAATATTCCCAAACTACCAACAAGCTCGCGTTTCCATGGAAACCATGTTGACAGTCATCTATACATGAAACATAATATAGATATATAAAGATAAATTATACATATGGGTGGGCTAATATTAACGTTATTAACATTAGACTTAAGCTCTCCATAATGTTCTAACATGTGTTTAGAGCAGTGGGTTAAGCAACAGCTAAAGCGGAGAACGGAACTGTAGCAATGATAGTATAGGAGTGTCAGTTTGCATAAGTAATGATTATTTTGCATTAAATGTTGGGATAATGAATATAATGCTATTTAAGCTTGCCCAATGCATGGAACAAACATGATAAATAATTTGAATCATAACAGTCATATAATACATAAGGCATAATTATGCAGTGTTGCTTAGTCTTCTGTATATACAGTGCAATGTATACTAATTGTAAATTATAAAACTTAAATAACTTCTGAATTGTATAATATATATCTTGAAGACTATATATTTCAGTTCCTACAACTTTTACTTATTTGTTTATATTTCTAAATTACAGTAATATTACTACACTATAAAACGCCACACACATATGCAAACAAACAGGCATGCACACACGCACGCATACGCAAACGCACATAATGTACATGAGGTGTTACGAATGATATGATTATGATATGTAGCTTAATTGTGTAGCAGATAATTAGTGTTGTTACTAAGTAATTACTTTGCTAATTGTTCCACATTACAACTGAACATCACCGTCTTTAAAAATATGATTTACTCCGATAAAGATTATTGTGTCCAAGAGGCTTAGGACTATTTCGGCTCCTTGGGAGTAATACAACTTGTTGTATGTTAGTGTGTGTGTGTGTTAGTGTGTGTGTGTGTTTGTGTTTGTTTATGTGTGTGCTTGTGTGTGTTTGTGTGTGTGTGTGTTTGTGTGTGTGTGGCAGCAACGCTGCCACCTTTGATCAGGGGGTAGGGTAGGGAAGTACCAAAGGGGGTATAAACACTCCTTTCCGCAACTGTGCCAGTTTTTCTGTTCTGACTTAGGGAAGGTGGTCAACATTTGTGTAAGTATTATTTTCCTGTTGTGTCTTTCATACACAGAAAAACAATTAATTAGGTAAAGGGAAGTGGAGAACATCAAACCTTTGATTGTCATATGGAGGAATTGTGTTGCTTGTAATGGTATTTTACATTACATGGGTTAATTAGCTATGCAGGGCATATTTTACATTACATGGGTTAATTAGCTATACGGGGCATATTTTACATTACATGGGTTAATTAGCTATGCGGGGCATATTTTACATTACATGGGTTAAATAGCTATGCGGGGCATATTTTACATTACATGGGTTAAATAGCTATGCGGGGCATATTTTACATTACATGGGTTAAATAGCTATGCGGGGCATATTTTACATTACATGGGTTAATTAGCTATGCGGGGCATATTTTACATTACATGGGTTAAATAGCTATGCGGGGCATATTTTACATTACATGGGTTAATTAGCTATGCGGGGCATATTTTACATTACATGGGTTAATTAGCTATGCGGGGCATATTTTACATTACATGGGTTAATTAGCTATGCGGGGCATATTTTACATTACATGGGTTAATTAGCTATGCGGGGCATATTTTACATTACATGGGTTAATTAGCTATGTGGGGCATATTTTACATTACATGGGTTAATTAGCTATGAGGGGCATATTTTACATTACATGGGTTAATTAGCTATGCGGGGCATATTTTTCATAGGTTTAGATGTGTTATATTCAGTACACAATACTGAATACATATTATTTTTAATAGATACTCTATCCACAGATATTAGAGTCAGACCATCGTTTATAAGTCTCTCCGATGTATTCATCCATTTAGTTCGTCTTTCCCTTTCCTTCTCGCTCTCTCTCTGAACGGTTTAATTTTATTTGCATTAATATCCAAATGTATATGCTAATACCAAACACCGGTGTCATACATATCAACATTGGGAAATGCAAACCACTATAGGTTATCTGGGGCTACTTTGAAAGTACAGTATATAGCGTTTTCCAATTACATGTGAGTAGGGCCTATTTTTTCATATAAGTTATAATGATTTTGAGGTTTTTAGTAAATAAGGGAGAGATGGAGAAATAAATATATATTCCAAGCTCCTCTTAAATTCATGAATATGCGATACCACTAATTTGTTCATGGTACTGGGTTAGATGTATTGTGATGAAAGTGTAATGGTAAGGATAGACATACAGTTGGTGCTATAAGTTATAATTAGAGTGATGAGTATGGTATGCGAGTCAGGCAAACCTCATACCCCTAGGTATGAGACAGAACCGTATGAGGAGCCCACAAACAAATGGTGCAAATCGACAATACGGGCCATCCCGGTCCCTCAACCAAAATTAAGAGACTAACATTAACCCCAAGAAGAGCAAATTAATATCAGATAAGGAAAAGACTAATACATTATATATATATATATATATATATATATATATATATATATATATATATATATATATATATATATATATATATATATATATATATATATACCGTATATACATATATATATATATATATATATATATATATATATATATATATATAAATATATGTATATATAAATAGTGTGAGTGAATAATTATGTTCCTTCCAACAACCAACTCTACTCCTAAAAGCGATTAATGAAATTTACAAACACATGTGGCAGTCCGTGGAGCGTCCCAGGACGCTCACACCGAAAATCAACACCTTATGCATCGCACCACAGACAGAATAAGTGAGAAAGAGCTATCTTACTAAATAGACAGTGAATCTAGCCATCCCTACAAATTGGTTTGCAAACATTAATAATATATATTCTAATATTCTAATATAAGTAAGTTTCACTAAAAATAGTTGTTCAATAATTGTAATTAATGTCATGAGATAAAACGGTAACTATAAACCTGGTGAAATAATTCACTTAACATCCCCACCCTACACACTTCAAACCTTTCCTACACGATAATACACCCCCCCCCCCCCCCTACTCCCTATAGCCCCTCCCTCTCCTTCCCAGGAAATCTAACTATGCCATCTATCGGACATAATATGCAACAGATTCAGGGTAGGGGGAGTGAGCGATCTTACTAATATCAGAGCGAAAGACTCACAGCAAAATTACCATTAGGTGGCCCAGTCGGAAAGGTGACCGACTGTACATTGAACAACCATGGGGACATCACACACCCTTGCTTTAACCCAACATTCAGATCAAAGAACTCGCTCTGTTCAGTCTCCATACGTACTGACGCCTTTGCACCCTCATACATGCTTTTCACTGCTTTCAGCAACTTGCCATCTACTCTGTATATTCTCAGTACTTTCCACAAATGTTCTCTATCAACTCTGTCATAGGCCTTCTCCAAGTCCATAAAGGCAGCATGCAACTTCTGTCTTTTCTCCAGAGATTTCTCCACAATACATTTCAAGGTAAAATTCTGGTCTATACATCCGCTTCCCTTCTTAAACCTGCCCTGCTCGTCACCTACCCTATTTCTCCATTCTCGCTCTCACTCTCTCAATCACTACCCTACTGAACATCTTCCCTACTACGCTTAGAAGACACATCCCCCGGTGATTACCACACACTCCTTTTTCCCCTTTACCCTTATACAGGAGGAGTATTATGCCTGATTTCCAGTCATCAGGCACACTTCCCTTCTCCCATGCTAGTTTACACATTTACCTAACCATTCAATCCTTATCTCACCACCATACCTCAGCATTTCCCCACACACTCCATCTATTCCTGATGCTTTCTCTATCTTCACTCTTTTCATGGTGTCACACACTTCTGACCTCCTGATCCCCACCTCCTCCTCCCCTACTTCTCTTTTTTTCCCTCCCATACCCCTTCCAACTACAGTATGTTTGCTGGCGTTTCATTCCTTACATTCAACAATTAGTTGAAGTATTCCCTCCATCTCTCGATTCTCTCTTGCTTCTCGGCTAACACTCGCCCATTCTTATCTTTCACACCCCTACTAGTTCCCTTGCTACCCTCCCTAACTTCCTTGACCTCTTTCCAGAACAGTTTCTTACACTCCCTCCATTTTACACTTTGATTACTTCCAAATTTCTCATCTACTCTTCTTTTAATTTCCTTCACTACTCTATTCACCACTCTCTTTTTTCTCCAAGTACCTCTCCCTTGTCTTTCTCTCCAAATCGTCATTTCCTCTACTACCCAACCACACTCTATGCACTTTCTTCTTCTTTTCAACAGCTAGTTTTACCTCTTCAGTCCACCATGCTGTACCCTTCACTCTCCTCCCTCTTCTCCTAACTCTGCATACTTCATCACATGCTGTACACATCTCTTCCTTAAACACTTTGATCACCTCCTCCACTTCCGCCATACCCTCCAGGTCAAACCTACATAGCCGTCTGTCTACTGCTCTTGTGAACTCTTCCCTAATCTCCTCCTCCTGTAACCTCTCAACCCTCTTCACCACTCCACCATCCTCCCGCCTGCTTCTAACTCTCTTCACCCACTTCTGCTGTATCCTAATTTTAGCTACTACTACATAATAGTCAGACAACCTCCCCCCCCCCCCCCCTCCCATTTTTTTTTTTTTTTAAGAGAATGAACGGAGGAAGGAAAAACACAGATAAAACAAAAAGGTCCATGTGCCTAAAGGCATCCTCCATTCATAAAATGTTTGTAACAACTGGATTTAAACATTTGTGGAAAGCAATTCGAGGGAAGTGAATTCCAAAGAGTAGTAGCTCTGGGGATAAATGAATTCTGATAAGCAGAAGTCCTGCATTGTGGAGGAGAAAGTGTAAATTCATGGGCGCTCTCAGCTGCCCTAGTTCTACCGGGTAAGATGTGGAGAGGCGGCACAATTGAAGCAAGTTCCTCGGAACAATTGCTGTGAAAATATCTGTAGAATAATGCAAGGGATGCAACGTTTCTTCGTATGGATAATGTAGGAAGGTCCTGTGTGATTGCAGGGTTATTGATTAATCTAATAGCTTTATTTTGAATTTTGTCCAACTGCCTCAATGCAACCACTCCACTTCCACCCCACAGAGGTGAACAGTAATCCATCTGAGAACGCACATGACTTTTATATATCACGGCCAACTGCTCGTCAGTGAAGAATTCTCGAACTCTGTACAGGAGTCCCAGTTTTTTAGAGGCATTCTTAGCAATGCTTCTAACATAATGTGTCCAGCTCAAGTTAGTAGTTAATGTTACACCGAGAATGTCAATACTAGGAAGTGGGATTTTTTACATCATTAACAAATATATGGGAGTCAGTGAGATTCTGTCAGTTAGAAAATTGAATGTACTTGGTTTTCTGTGCATTAAAGGAAAGTAGATTCTTTTGTCCCCATCCATTAATTCTAGAAAGGTCCTGGTTCAGAGAAATTGCAGTGTTTATTTTTGAATTTATAAGATCGAGTTGGGTGAAAGAATTGGTAAATGTGAAGGAACTGTGGAGTGTTGAGTCATCTGCATAGGAATGTATTGGATTATGAGTGGTAGATATGAGATCATTGATATGAATGAGGAACAGAATTGGGGCCAAAACTGATCCCTGGGGAACACCAGCATTTATTGAGTGAAATTGAGAATAAAGGCCATCTACCATTACACATATGTTTCTGTTATGAAGATAAGAAGAAATTAGTGGAACTAATGATGCAAGGCCATAGTGTGACATCTTCGACAATAAGGATTGATGCCAGACTCTATCAAATGCCTTTGATATATCCAGTGCTATTGTATGTGTTTCACCATGTTGGTCTGTAGCTTGGTTGATTTGATGCGTAAGAAGGCAAAGCATGTCTGCAGTTGATCGACATCGTCTAAAACCATATTGCCTATCACTGATTAATTTATTATTCTCAAGATGCTTAATTATGTGATTATTTAATATAATTTCAAAGACTTTACCAAGAGTGGAAGTTATAGCTATTGGTCTGTAGTTTGATGGATCTGATGAGGCACCTTTTTTAGGAACTGGATGGATGTTTGCTTCTTTCCAGGGTACTGGGAAGCATGAGGTATGAGTACACAGACGGAAATTTTTGCCAATACAGGAGCGAGCACCAAGGAGCAATTCTTAAGTACTATTGGAGGAATTTCATCTGGACCAGGAGCCTTATCTACCGAGAGATTCTGCAAAATAGTTTTGACATGTCTGGTGTGGATCTTAAGTGAGGGAATTTCAGGCGAATTAAAATTAAGTACAGGGACATCTTGATTTATTTCATCTAAGGTTGAGTTGGTGGAGAAAATATCCGCAAGAAGGTTAGCTTTACCTCGTGGGTCACTTACAAGATTGCCAGTCGGAGATTTTAATGGTGGAATGGATGAAGCAGTAGTGAAGTTGGATTTAAATGAGTTAAGAGTAGACCAAAATATTTTGTTATCATTTGGATTATTTAGAAGTTTATTTGCCTGCTTGTGGAGAAAGTTTGATTTAGTTAGGTTTAATACAGTTTTGGCATGATTTCTGATGTTTCTAAAGTAATTAAAGGCTTCATGTGTTTTTGATCTTGTGTATGCATTGTAGGCTATTGCTTTTTGTTCAGTTACTCTAGCACAATTATGGTCAAACCATTTAGGTGAATTAGATCTTTTACTGTACCTTTGATGAGGAATAAAAGTTTCCATTCCAATTTTTACAAAATCTTGTATGTGGCTCAAGGTGGAGTGTGCATCATTAGAAAAGAAAGAGGTCCAGGGAATATCAATAAAGAAACCTTGAAGACCCTCCCAGTCTGCCCTATCGTAATGCCATTTAGTCACCAAAACAGGTTCAGAGGGGGAAGGTGTGGTAGGTGATAGACAGGTGGCCTGTATAAGACAGTGATCAGAAGATCCAAGCGGGGACCTCACTGTAACATTATAATTTTCTGAATTGGTTGTTAAAAATAAGTCCAGTAGGTGGGAATTATGATTAGGATTATCTGGTACACGGGTGGGTTGGTTGACTAGTTGAGTGAGATTAAATGAGTCTGCAAATAGCTCACATTCAAGACCAGCATCATCAGTCCTGGCTGAATGAGTGAGCCATTCAACATTATGGACATTAAAATCACCCAACACAGTGATTTCAGAAGAAGCATTTAAGTTGAGGACACTGAGTTGTGAGGACAGAGAATCAAAAAGACTTTGCTCTGGAGGAGTATTTGGGGAACGGTAGATGCAACATATGTATTTAAATTTACCAGCAGAAATTAATTTATATATAGAATAATCAAAATAGGGACAATTGAAACTAGTAACCTCCTCCAGGGCAATTTCAGATTTTGCGAAGCAACATACACCTCCTTTAGGTCTGAAATTTTGGAGCAGTTGATAACCTGGAAAATTAAATCTAGACGTGTCAGATGTGGATGTTACTTGAGTCTCTGTCAAAAAAATGAGAGTAGGGGATTCTGCTTGAAGAAATTGGTGTACAGAATTAATGTTAGAGTGAAGTCCCCTTATATTGCTAAAGAAAAAGCTGCACCGACGAGCAGCTTTGGGACGTTGCAATGCTCTTGACACAGTCGCATAATGACGACCGGGAGGGCCCTGTGTCAATGACCCAACCCTGCCGTGGGTGGATATCCGAGGGACCACCAGGTTTGCTCTTAACAATTGTACTGCCATATTTATTGGGTAAGGTGTATGGTGTTACATGTATGATATGTAGTGGGAAGAGTAGTGTTTTATGGATAGAGGATAGCAATGTAGGGCAATGTCGTGAAGTTGGATGTGTATGTTATATAAAGAGGGTTTTCCTGATACCCCTGATGTGTGAGGCAGAAAGATATGTATCCAGCTACCAAGGCCTGGGAGAGAAAATGGAATTCAGGCTATTCCCTGAGTCTCCCGAAACCTTGGCGGTAGTACTTTCCTGGGCGGGGCTGCCTACCCCTACTACCTACCAATATCCAATATCCCAATATCCCTAAATACTAAATACCCTAGTATCTAGCACATAATTCTTAATTCTTTCATCCACACATATATAATCATTCAGTGCCTTTCGTTCCTAATTGTATCGTCAAATATTATTGACGATCTAATTTTGTATTGTCTGGAACATTAATCTGCTGTGCAATACTGAAATCAAATCATGGGTCAATAATAATGTTGAAAAATGAGCATTGATATGCGCATTATTTAGGATTAGATATGAAATCAGTGTAATAACAAATCAGTTTCTGACATATAGAAGAATATGGTATTCAAGCATTATGATTTATTATAGTATGAATATTATTACTATTGTGTTGTAGTAGCTTTATATCGTATATTACAAAGTGCTGACGTGTAATATGACGTCACAGATATACAGGTAGAGCCATCTGCCGTGAGATTGGGGTACAGTCGGGGTGATTAGCCATTATGTATTCAGTTTCTATCAAGTGCTCACACCGACAAGTGGCTTCTTCTAGCGAAGGTATAGTTATTTAATGTTCTTTATGCAGTCATTGATAGTCATTATCAGAAAGCTTATAATATTATATGTTATTGTTATTTTTACTGTAAGTGAATATGTTGATGGATTAGTGATGTATCATAATACGATTCAATATATCATTTTGGTTTACTGAATTCATGTAAGGTGGCACTTTTGAGTCATGACTCGTCTGTCATTGCGTTGGCTCACTCTGTGCTGTGTTAATGTCTGTCAGATGTTGAATAGGATGGGCAAGTGTGGGAACATGTTTGTATATCTCACTCAAAAGTAAGTAATTATGTGTCCGTATTGTTGACATCAGTTATTGATCAAAACATAATTTATGCCGAGACATCACTTATTGGGCCAACTGTATTTTTATTATGTGGACCATAGTTTGGGTAATTCTCACTTTGTAACTGGTTTCTGATAATTTCATATTAAAGGGTAATATAGTGAATTGATGCAATATATATTGTTCACAGTACTGAGTGATCGACACCGAGGTATGAGGTGATTCATTGATCAGTCCGCCATATGGAAGCAGGGCTAACGTTGTAAGTTAATAATTTTATTTTTGCTTTTGATTGTTATTCTATTTATATGTTAGTTACGGATAAGAATATATATTAACAATGTGAATTAGGATTTGGATGTTAATAAACCTGAAATTATACACTGCTCTTCACATGACAATAATTTAGATCGTTCATACAAATGGATTATGTACAGCTGGCCACATGTTCTTGGCATACGGTACTATATTGCTGATTATAAAGTATGATCCTAAGAAGCATTATAGACAAAGGATTGGAGTACTAATAGTATGGTAAAACTATTCGCGATATGGTGTACCAAAAACGTGTGCCCTGTGCTTTACTTATTTACAATTTGTGTTGGTGTCCTGATTCACTATGAATTGTGTTAATTTATACAATACTATGTTGCATGATTTTGTGTTTTGTATTCTAAGTTTAATGTTCCAGACAATACAAAATTAGATCGTCAATAATATTTGACGATACACTAATGGCCCTCCCTCCCTCCTCCACTCCACTTTCCAGGTGTACCTGTGCATCATGCTGTGTCGGAAAAAGGCGTTGGCTATCAACAGCTTCCCCCCACATAATATATGTGGGATATGGTCACACTTTTTCAGGCAGTGCACAAGTGCACTGCCATTCCCATTTAAGGTATACCCCACCCTCGATCAACTTTACTATCATCCACCTTCCCATTCATATCCCCAAACATTCACCCAGAACTCCCCTTTCTCTCTTTCAGGTTTAGTTTAAGCGTAATTTATATTCCTTAACCCGTACAGCCCCAGCGACGCGCCTGACGCGTCGGCGATGTATGTAACGCACAGCCCCAGAGACGCGCCTGGCGCGTCACCCTAATTGCGCCGACCGTAACCTCAGGTGTAGCCACTCAAGAGGGCTCAGATTTGTATGGGAACTGTGTACGTATCCCACGCAACCGTGCCGATGGTTGAAAACTCTCAAAGTCCACGTGCGTGCGCGCGAGCGCGCAATAACCTGTTTTTTTGGGATAATTGCCTTCAATTTTTTACTCTTATAAAATCCATTTTCGGGGGCTCTGTAGGACCATTGTTTAAGCTTTTTGAGCGGTTTTTCGTGGTTTTTCCTTCATTCCTAACCCATTCGCTATTGTTTCTGGAATAAAACCATTTTTTGAAAACCGGCCGGGTTCTGGTGCGCAAACATTACAAAACTAGCCGGGGCTCCACGGGTTAATAGTATAATTTTTGACTGTGTCTACAGTATATATTAATTTGTATGATTTCATAACTAATTAATATTTTCGAGAGCAAATTACAATATTTCAGACAGAAATGTTGCTTTCCAGCACACAAGATATTTGATATCGCTTCCTTATCACCTGAAGTAAATTAATACACACATAAATACTTGAAACTAGGCAAAATATATCTCATAATTTAACTATTTTGTTTGGCAATATTATTATAAATATCAATGATACCCAAATCATAATCGCTTTCTATATTCCAATTATACAGTACATTTAATGTAGGCTACCTAAATAATATAATCAACTTGATATACATATTGTTCATCATTTCATTTAAAATACATCGAGTTAAATATAATGATTTCGACATTTGAGCTCGAATTACTAAGAAAAACGAAGCCTATTTTTCTTTACTATCTGAAACCTATTCTGGTATTCAAGTTTCCGAAATCCATTTGAATTTCATTTATGATCAAGCGGTTTAGTGAGCAACAACACGCTTTTCATATTTGATAAATGTAAACATTGGGAATTTAATAGTAAATATCAAACATTGAAATAATTAAACATTTGGCGTAGGGATGTGGCGACCCAATCGCCCGTCACTTTTGTGGCAAAGATAGCTAATGGAGGTTGGGACTGACAATCCCACCTCCAGAATTTACTCCCACTAAGGGATCAGAGATGGAGAGACTGTGTAAGAAAGGCTTTGGATGATAGAGGAATGACTATAGATCAGGCAGGGGAAGTGGTGGTGGACAGGAGTGAATGGAGAATGCTTGTGAATAGTTGAGTGAACACGTGGTCATTTGGAGTAAGGGGTCGGGCGCAAGTTGGACTAGATAATAGTCCATCAGGCGCCTGGCCCGGGGAGACGATTAATATGAAGGGTGTGCCTGGAAGTGTGGTGGGAGGGCTTGTCGCTTTGGCTCCGCTGCATGTCTGCCTGCCGAGATCGGAACCTCTCCTGGTGGTCAGAGGCCGGGGGAGTGCTGGAGCGACCTTGGTAACCCTGGTCTCTGGGTCTTCTCCTGGGTGACCTGGATGTGTGAGAGTTTGTGTTTTTTATCTGTGTTTATTTTTTGTTTTATGTTGTTTTTGTGTTTTCCCTGTTCTTGCTCTGTCTTGAGTCGGCTACCCCCAAAATGGGGATTGGGCCTGAGCATATAGATAGATAGATAGAAGGGATCAGAAAAAAAATTCTTGTTAATCCTCCCTACCCCTTAAAGGGAGTGAGGGTTTGGCTTCTGACTGACTGACTGACTACATACCATACCGTGTTCAAAATAAGCAGTCTAAATATCTTGTACATTAACCTCTAAAACTCACGAACAACTAGTGTAATCGAGCTAATATTTCTACCATTTGGGAAGGGTCAGCCAGAGAATAGTTGTGGACATTAACAGCCTATTTGCTCTAGCTGTTTTATTAGTACAACGGTTAGGGTTCACGATTTCTGGATTACCTATTTTGAAGAAGGTATAGCAACTTCATCTTTATAAAGTAGAGTATTATTTGTCAAATCTCAAACAAACATTACATACCGTACCTAAGAAGGCATGACACACGTATACAAAGCAGCATAGCAAGTACAATTCATCTTAAGGGGACCGACCGCTTTTAGGCTTAAAAAGCTCGAAATCCTGAAAATACCATTAGGTGTTTACTCAACATCCCTTCACAAGCCAGTGAAATGTGATTAGTGAAAACCCATTGTTTTTTTATGTTTTCCAAACTTTTCCTGTATTTCTAAAAACCTTATATAGCTAACTTTGAAATTGACAGGCTCAGTAACTACTGGTCGTACGAGGATCGTACATATATAAATGGAAAGAGCATAAAATACTCTACAGCCCCCCTAAAGCTTTTTCTTCTACTCTGCCGTGCTCCTGCGTAAAATATTGTAAAAAGAAAAGAAAAAAAATCACCTTATTACCTTAGACTTTCACATGTTTTCTCAAAAAAAGTATTTGGCAACTATGAGATCTAATAAGTCAGTTATTATTGGGCCTCTAGGAATGTTTTATATAGCTTTGTAAAGTACATACGAAACTCTACATTATCTGTAAATTCGATTTACTCTAGCCAACTTTGTTTGCAGCATGTTGTCAGTCGTAAAATTTTACAAAATAATTTTACCTTAATTCGTAATCACCTAAATCCAAAAATACACAACATATATGAAAAAGTTGTTTATATAAACTACAGACACACCTTTTGTGAGTTGTTTGATCACATACAACAGGTGCTATAGGGATTTCTGTAGGAGTTATATGCATTTTAGAAGTGCTATAGTTTTCAACATTTTGTTTTACCTAAATTGAGAGAAAACAAAATATATATATCCTTCACCTAGTTTTATAGTCACATAAACCTTTGCCAAATTGCATTTAAATTGAAAGTAAGACCTGGAACTTTGGTAAAAAACCGGTCGGTCCCCTTAACAATGCTGAACTTTCAAATATTTGCATTATTGAGTTTGGCCCTCGACACAAGAATTACATTTTAAGTGTACAATTAGCTAGCTGACAATGAAATAAAACTGCCATGAGTGTCAAGATCTCTCGAGAAGTGAAACTATTTTCCAGGAACGGCCTACCGCCTCGTTCTCAAGAGAATTTATCGATCTCAGCTGAATATTGACACTAATGGGGGAGGAGAACAGTGCGACTGAGAGAAGAGGGAGAAAGCGTGGACAAAAGAATACATATTAATAACCCCTTCTGTACCAGCGACGTCTATATAATTTTATTCTTCCTCTACTTAGACAATTTTGTGTAGCTTAAGAAGGATCTGAGGTAGTAACAAGAGTTAAGTGAGATACCCCGAAGCTTGTTATTTGCTGAAAGCCATTTTTTATCTGATTAAAATCGTCTAATAGTATCCCAAATAAAGTTAAAAGGACGGCCCCGGAACTAAATGAGATAAGTTGGGCGAGCAGGAATCAGAGAAGGTGAGACAAGAGGAATATTGAAAGCAGAGATAATAAATTGTGCTAGTAATGATGAGAGGAAAAGGATGATTGAGAAAATACAAGAAATAAAAGGTCGAAGAAGAAAGGGTAATAATAATAATAATAATAATAATATTAATAATATTTATTCAGTTAGCAATTTACAGAGTTGGTACCACAGAGTATGTTACAAATATAACATGTACCAGCTTTGCATAATTCCAACTAAGGATAGCCCTTAGCCTAAGGATAAGGCCGTTAGGCGTATTTCCATTGGGGTCCTTGTGGGATTAGGTTAGCTGGGGAAAAGGGGAGGATAAAAGAAATAGATACTTTAGAGAAAGTATTTCTAGGGGGTTATTTTAAGATATAGTAAATATCAGTAAATATCAGTAATCATTTCAGTTTGGTTTGCCTATCTCTTATGTCGTATTTAGTAGTAGACATAAGCGTGGTGCTCCCTTCTCGCAGCTGTCCGGTTCAGGTGTTCCTTCAGGCTACGTCTGAAGGAATACAGTGTTCTCTTTTCACGGACTGACTGGGGTAGGTCGTTCCAGTCTTTGATGGCAGTGAAGAAGAATGTTTGCTTAACCTGTCCTTGGATTTTCGGGACCTTAAAATTAAACATCCTGTTTGTTGTATTATGTCCACTCCTCTCATTTGCTTTAACAAAATCACTCTTTAGATACTCTGGAGCTCTGTCATAGAACATTTTGAAGGCATTAGTGAGCCTGATTTGTTTGGCCCAGTCAGAGACATTGAGCATACCTAGTGACTGGAGTTGTTCCTGGCCAACATGAGATCTGGGTCCTAGGTTCAGCATGAACCTAACCATTTTATTTTGAGTGACCTGAAGTTTGTGCTGTGCTGATTTAGATGATGCAAAGTACCAGGATGACACAGAATAGTCAAAATGACATTAAACAAGCGCTAGGCAAGGGTCTTTTTGGTCGCCGCTGGCAAGCATCCCACCTGTCTATACAGGTATTTTATACGTGCTCTACACTTACTCAGGATAGATTCCAAAATTGTTTCACCTGACAAACTCGAGTCCAGTTTTAGTCCGAGATATTTAACTTGTGACACTGTTATAGGAATATCATTACAGTTGACCGAGAAGCATTGTGGTCTTTCAGTTTGCGTTTTGTTCCACATAAGATGGCTTCCATCTTGCCCAGGTGAAGAGATAGTCTATTGTCCACTAGCCATTCACTACATGATTCTAGTTCTTTGGAAAGTGAAGCGGCAATACTTATTGGCTTTTCCTGAAACCAGAAGCACGCTGTCGTCAGCATAGAGTAATAATTTACACGAGACGCTCAGTTCCATGTCGTTCACATAACAGAGAAAGTGTAAAGGACCAAGGATGCTTCTCTGCGGGACCCCACAGTTAATTGGCATAGGATCAGATATATTATCATCAATTTTGACTCTTTGTGTTCTACCACTAAGATAAGATTTAAACCAGTTCACTGACCCAATGCCTATTGCTTGTAGTTTATTACATAGGATATCATGGTCTACTGTGTCAATCGTTTTTTGTAGATCAAGAAGAACTATACTGGTGTAGTTACCTTTAGACATTTCTTTACGAATGTGATCTGTTAAGTGGATGAGACAGGAGTCTGTAGAGTACATGCATCTGAAACCTGATTGAAACTTATAGAATAGATAATTTTCTTTGAGGTAGTGTTCAATTTGGGTGTATACCGCTCTTTCAAGGATTTTAGATACAATACATAATATGCTAACTGGTCTGTAGTTGCCAACTTCTAGTGTATTTCCTTTCTTGAATAGAGGGGTTACACTAGCTTCCTTCACTTCAGCAGGTACAGTGTTGGTGTTAATTGACAGGTTGATGATGTGGGTTAGGGGACCTGCTATACTAATGGCTCCATCTCGTAGAAATTTGGCAGGAATTTTGTCTGGTCCTGTGCTTTTATGTACATTTAGGTTAGAGAGCTCGTCAAAAGTGTATTTTGGTGTAACATTTTGCAGTCCAAATGTGTTTGGGTGTATGCCTTTATCTCTGTAGAAATTTCGAAAGGTGGCCGTTGTTGTCGTGTATTTATTGAGAGGTTGCGGTAGGTTCTGTGCAAGTGTGTTTGCTATGGAGGTGAAGAAGGAGTTGAAGTAGGTTGAAATTTGTCGTTTATTGTGGCAAACCTGATCATTAATGTTGAGAGCAATATTAGTGTTTGACGAATCCCTTGCCTTGTTGCTGTAGCCTGTTGTTTTTAGGTGCCTCCATAGTTTCTTTGGGTTATTTTGACATTCCTCTGCCTTATTGTGGAAATAATTAGTTTTCGCCGATTTTATTTTTCTACTTAGTTTATTCCTAGCCCTGTTGAACTCATGTTTCAGACCTTGATCCTGTCTATGTTTCACTAGCCATTTTAACAGATTGTCTCTGTGTTCCAAAGGGTGTAGTATGTCATTGTTGATCCATTGGTCTGACCTTGCTTTAATTCGTTTGTCTTTCAGAGGAGCTATTTCGTCTAGGATGTTTGTGATGATGGTTCTGAAGCCAACCCATGCGTCATTAACGTTTGTACTTCCAAACACTGGAGACCAGTCTGTATTCCATAAAATGTCCAGAAATGTTTCTTTGTTGTAGTTTCTGAGTGACCTTGTTTTGATAACCTTGTGATTCTCTAGGGTAATTTTTGTGGTTTTCCGTGTGCAATATGTGACGAAGTGATCACTGATCCCAGTCTGTATAACCCCTGATTGGGATATGTTGTCCTCTGTTACAGTTTATGTGGTCTAATATTGTGGCACTGTTCTCAGAGATACGTGTGGGGGTTGTGATGAGAGTTGTTTGTGATTATGCAGTGTCAGTATGTGCCTATATTCTCGTACGAGCCTATTATTTCGTTGTTTGTAACACAGGTTAAAATCCCCTAGTATAGTGGATTCATTCCGAGGGTCTAGCTATGACAAAGTTCGTTCAAATTTGGTCAAGAATTGTGTGTCGTCTGGTGGCCTATTGCACACCCCAATTGTGATGGGTCTTGTCCTCGGCAGGTGTAGGTCGATCCACAGAGCTTCGTGATTTTCTACATGGAGGTCGGTCCTAGTTGTGTGTGTGAGGTTGTTTTTTACATACAGACATACTCCTCCCCCATGCCTATTGCGATCATTCCTAACCATGTTGAAACCTTGAATGTTTATTTCACCATCGTTTATACTTGAATCCAGCCAGGTTTCTGTGATTGCAATTATTGAAGCTTTGGCCTTATTAGCTAACAAGTTTATTTCTGACAATTTATGGTACATTGATCTGGCGTTAACGTGAATAAGATGGATCCCTTTGTTGGTGAAAACACTGTATTCATCTTTGATTTTGAATGTGTCCTGGCTGGATTCTGAGTTGATAATACTTGGTTAATTTACAATAATATTCGGTAATGAATGCAAGGCACCCTTATTGCATAGGAATTCCCGTTCTTCACTGTTGGTCTTCTTAGAGATGCACTTCATGTGAGCTATATTTTTACACTTTACACAGTTTTGGATCTTCTGACGTCGTGTTATGATAGATTCACAAATAAAACAAATGGGTGCGCGATGGTGTACAGCCGAGTTCCTACATTTAACACATTCAACTTCGTTTCTACTGTTAACGTAAGTACATCGGTTATGAACAATTTCATTACAACTGTTGCATTGTAAAAGTGGACTCCTGTTGTTGTTGAAACCAATATTACAGACTATACATAGTTTTTTCTTACTGTTTATCGTACGTCTGGAGGTGTGGTTTGGTCCGCGTCGATCAGCTGTTTGTGTGGGAGAGGGTGGGGGATACTCGCGGTCGGGCTGTGGTTGTTTGCTGTTGTTGTTGTTTTTGTTTTCGTTGTCCGTTGTTGCTGCTTCCCTGTTGATGTATTTGCGAGTGCTACCTGTTTTTATTGTTGTTCTTGTTGCATGTTGTGCTACTTGGGTCGCCGATATCTGTGGTATTGATGGTAACGCTGCGGGTAGTGTACTGTTGGTGGAGTGGGTAATAGCTGATTCCCTACATTTATCGCATTCCACTTCTTTTCTGCTGGTAACATAAGTACATCGATCGTGTACTGTTTCATTACAAATACTACATTGTGAAGTTGTACTCCTTTTGTTGAATCCAATGTCCAATAGCTTCCTTTTATTGTTTGTCGTACGTCTGGCGGTGTGGTGATCAGCTGAGCGGCTAGAGTGATAGCGTGAGGGTTGGGGACTGTCTGTGGCTATGTCTCCCCCTATGACCCCTCCCAGCCCCACCTGTATTTGTTGTTTGATGATGTTGTCCTTGTTCCTGGCTGCTGATGCTGCTCCATTGTTGATGTTGTTGCGACTGATACCTTCCTTCCTAGCTGCTCCGGTTACATGTTGAGCCACCGATAGTGTTGCGTTGTGTTGTGGGTTGAATTGGAGCGTGACGGGAGACTGGGTCGCCGACAGTGTTGGGTTGTGTTGTGGGTTGAATTGGAGCGTGACGGGAGACTGGGGTACCTGCTGGACCAGTTTGTTATAACAATTATTTTTGCTAGGGACTGTTGAAATGTCGGTGTCTGTCTTACTTGGTTGGTGATGAGGTTTCTTCAATGTTGAACTCGGGCCGGGATTGGTCTCTACATCTCCGCAGCTAGTTAGAGTGTAGCACAATAGGTGTTGTAGCGAGGTTGTGCCAGAGTACTTGCCAAGCCGCGGCGTCTTCCCGATATATGAAATTGACCAGGCAGGGATTGTGACATAATAATAATAATAATAATAATTAAAGTTGCAAGCAACGTTGTGCGGGGTTCGAGCGGCGTTGCACGCAAGGTATTGTGTTGGATACAAAGGCTGTGCCACATATATCAAAATATCATGTATCTCATCGGGCATGGAGAAAGTACAGAAGGAATATAGTGTAGCCATTTTGGCTATGGCCACTTAGACCTTTAAGGAGTGTGACCATTTTGGTTAAAGCTATTAAACCTGTACGAGTTGTTGTTGTTGTTGTTCCCTAAGCTGCCTGGCCGAACAGCCCCGAGTCCCTGAGTAAGGCCATGACCACGATCGGGCTTTCCCACAGAGCTCTCATTGAGTGTAGATTGTGTTGTTGGCGTAAGTGGTTGTGTGAAATGCAGTCTTCTATTATGTGTTTAATGGTATGGGGTGCTGTGTTACATCCCGGGCAGGCATCGACAACGGAGTCATCCAGTCTCTTCTGATAGCTCAGGAGAGCTGGATGGTGTCCGCATCTCAGCCTGGCCAGGTGGACTCTGTCCTCGCGAGGAAGGGAGGATTCGGAAGGATGGATTTCGGGAGGTCGTGCTTGCAGCTGCGTGTTGTCTGTGAGTGAGTGGATGGATCGGCGAGAGATATGAGTATGGATGTGCTTCTGGAAGGTGGTTCGGGGTGGGAGAGAGGACAGTAATTGTGTGTGATACTGTGTGCTGGGTGTTGTTTTGATATTTCTTGGTGTCTGTGGGTGTGTTGCCATGTAGTTTAGTGGGTGGTCTTGGTTCGTGGAGGCTACTGCCAGGAATTGAGTGCCTCTCATGATCACTGATCTTATGTATTGTTTATACTGTGGTGGTAGTTTCTTTGTTGTGTCCAAATTTTGTGTGAGCAAGTAACCTGAGGGCGTTAAGTCTGGGTGTCATTTCTTTTTAATGTTTGTGGTGTGCTGTTTGAATGTCATATGAGTATCATATGTTACTCCTAGGATTTTGTGTGTGTGTATGTGTTAGGGGTGTGTTGTTTATGGTGAGTTGAGGGATGTATTTGTGTTCTCCTGTCCAGCTTGTGAGCAGGGTTGCGGTGGATTTGGCTGGGGGTAGATTAAGTCTGTTTGTAGTGCACCAGCCATGTAGTGTGTTGAGATAGGGTTGAAGGAGATCTGTTGCTCTTTTTAGGTCATGGTGTGTGCATGTGAGTGTTATGTCATCTGCATAGGAGGCTAAGTTTATTTGGGGCGTATTGGGTGTAGTTATATCGTGCATGTACAGATTGAAGAGTGCGGGCGATAGGACGGATCCTTGTGGGACTCCGTTTGGAAAGTTTCTGATTTTAGATGACTGACCGGCAAAAGATACGTGTGCACATCTGCCTGCTAGGAAGTTGGCCAGCCACCTTTTTGTGTTGTTGTGCATGTTTGTGTTGTAAATTTTGTTTGTTAGGTTGTGGCGGGGGATGGCATCGAAGGCTTTACTAATGTCGAGTGTGGCTAATAGTGATCTGTGTGGTGGTCTAGCTGAGTTGATGCCGTCAAAAGCTCTTTGTGTAAGGTCTGTGAGAAGAGTGTTTGTGGAGTGCAGTGGCCTAAAGCCATGTTGTGTTGGAGCTAGTGGTAGGTCGGGTGTAATTAGTTGTAACACTAGGCGTTCCATGACTTTGGAGGGGGAGCAAAGGAGTGTGATGGGGCGGTGCGAGGAGGGTAGCGTGGGGTCTTTGTTGGGTTTGGGGAATGTGGTGATGAGACCATGCTTCCAAATGTCTGGTATTGTGTTGTGTGAATAACTGTAGTTTGATATGTTAGTGAGTGCTTGTATGCCTTGTGGTCCCAGGTGTCTGAGGTGTATGTTGCTTATGTTGTCTAGGCCACAAGCGGGTGAGTGCTTGAGATTGTTGATGATATGCTTTGTCTGGTGATTGGTGAAGGGTGTATAGTCAGGGTCTGTGGGGAATTGTCTCTTACGTCGGATGACACGTCGGTCGTCTTTGTGAGGTTTTAGGTGACTGACATGTGAGAAGTGATTGATGAGAGTGTTTGCTTGTTGTTTACATGAAGGAGTAGAGTCTGTTGTTGTGATTGCAGCATGTGATTGTGTTGTGTTGCTGTTGGAAAGTGTGATGCTGTTTAGTGTTTTGTAGAGTTTTTTGGGGTTTGTTTTGTGATCAAGTGTTTGTAGGAAGTTATTCCAATTTAGTTTTTGTTGTACTTGTATTTTGTTGTTAGTTTGGGTGTTGAGTGCTTGGATTTGTTGTGTGATGTCTTGTGTGTGGGGTGCTGGGGAGTGTTTCAGTATGTTGCGTTGTCTGATGAGGTTTTGAATTTCTGGTGTGAAGTTGGGGTTGTGTCTTTTTCTGTTACCTCTTGGAATGTGTTTCTTGTCAGTGTTTTGGATAGTTTTATTGAATATGTGTACAGCATTGTTGATGTTAGTGATGGGTGTACTGTTTAGAGCTGTGAAGTGTTGTTCTGTCTCATTTGTGAATGCTTCCCAGTTAGGTCTTTTATAATTGGTGTATGTGTGTTTGTGGTTAGCTGGGGTGAGTCTGGTTTTGGTGGTGATAATGATCGGGAGGTGGTCAGAGCCTAAGGTTCTGACCACCCTCCAGGATGTTGTGGGGGCGAGTTCTGGGGAGCAAAAGGTGATGTCTGGAGATGATGGGTTATAGAGGGCTTGGTGAGGAATATGGGTATGTTGATGGATGTCGTTAAGGATGATGAGGTTAACAGTTTGGTTTTGTAGTACCAGCGCTCTGTCTGTGTCGGGGTTGTCGACAAACCAGGCCGACGTCTTGGCGTTGAAGTCACCACCCAGGATGATGTGTGGGGTGTTTGTGATGTGTTGTAAGTGTGGTCTGTATTCATTTGGTACTGTAGGGGATGTATGTGTTTATGATGGTTATGTTGGAGTTGTTGCCAGTGCGTATTTTAATTGATTGTATTTCTGTTGTGTTATCATTTGGGGGGAGGAGGGATTTGGTTTGTACACTGGTAACTATGTATGATATTTCTTTGTGTACCAGGGTGATGAGTCCACCGCCTCCGCCGACAGCCCGGTCTTGTCTGATGGTGGTGAAATCATGAAATGTGGGTGTTTTTTGTGTTGTGCAGAGTTTTGTTTCTTGTAAGATGGCAATGTGTATGTTGTGTTGATTGATGAAGTGTGAGAGTTCGTGTTTCTTTGTGTTGATGCCATCTATGTTCAATTGGAGAATGTTAATGTTATGTGCACGATGTATGTTGGGTGCTGCTGCACGAGGATGGGGTGGGGGTGAGGGAGGGGGTGGGGGTGAGGGAGGGGCTGGGGGTTGGGATGGGTGAGGTGGGGGTGGGGATTGGGGAGCAGATGGGGGTTGGAATGGATTAGGATGGGGTGTTGTATGTTGAGTTGAGGATGTGGATGGTATGGGAAGGTTAGGTGGGTTAGGGAGGAGAGGTGGACAGGTTTTAGGGGGGGGAGTGGATGATATGGGAAGGTTAGGTGGGTTGGGGAGGAGAGGTGGATGGGTTTTAGGCGAGGGATTTGACTGGGAGAGGGAGGGGCATGAGGAACAGGTCCAGGTGTTCATGTAATGTTTCTTGGAGGCAAGTGTTGTGCAGGTGAAGTGGGTCCAGTTCCTGCATGAATTGCAGAGAACTGAACCATTAGTGTGGCGACTCGAAGCGATGGGTTTTGAGCAAGTTGGACATATGTATGTGTAGGTGGGTCCTGGGTTGCTCTCAATGTCTCCGGCTAGAAGAAGTCTTCGAGAAATGACAGCCGGAGAGTCATTTCTCGGTGTAGGAAAAACTGTGTGATGTGTGTGTGTGTGGTGTGAGGTGTGGACATTCCCGGCGCGACCGAAGCCGCTCCAAGGACTCCTGTACGAGTAGGCATAATTGCCCGAAATTGCCTTCATTCCCTGCTCATTTTCATGCATAAGCAAAAGCCAGAGCGTAATAAAATTATGTATTCGTGAAAGTACGGTAATAGCTTTCAAATTACTCCTGAATCATCCCTGTACGACGTCTGGTTTTCTTGTAAGGATCTTGCAAACGAAGGGCAACATTGCTAAAAATTACCAAATCCGATAGGCCTAGGCGAAATCGCTAATAATTACCAATTATTTTCTGTTTTCGCTATGTGTGACGCTGCACATAAGTGAACTCTCTCTCACACAAACCTCAGTGTCGTGGCGGCTCAGTGTCGTGTAGGCTCCGGCTGACGTCCATCCGTGCTGCTTGCAAAAGCTGGCCTGGCTCACAGGCTACAAAATAGCCGGAAAATCGTCTCCGTCATATGAGGGGCCCCGCGGGAATAGGGTTAAGAAGTGTTGTTGTTTTGATTATTTGATAGGGTCACCATAAGGGTAATGGTGTGGCATTTGTTCTGTACAGAAGCTTGGCCTTTTTGGTTGGGGCTTCTTAGGAATGTGACCTTTTTCGTTAGCCATGGAGAAACTGCAGAGGTACAAATTATTATAAGCAACCTCATGTTAAAAATATTGTATTGATTGTATGCGTGTATGCCCCGACAGAGGATATACTTGAAAGAAAGAAAGAGGAGTTCTGGATGAATGTGGAGGCGTGCCTGGAGAAGTTTGACAAGAACGAAAGAATATTTCTGATTGGGGATATGAATGGTAAGGTGGGTGATAGGAAAGTTGAGGGAGTGGTGGGAGGGTGGGGGGTACCATCAGAGGTGAATGGGAATGGTAGTGCACTTGTGGACGTATGTGTGGGGAGGAGGCAGTGGATAGCCAACACCTTCTTCCGACACAGAATGATCCACAGGTACACGTGGAAACGGATTTTGACGATGAAGGATAAGACAGTGGTGGAACGAAAGTCATTGATTGATTATGTATGTGTGGATGAACGAATGAAGAAATCTGTGATGGATGCTAGGGTGTATAGGGGTATTGGAGGGGGTCTGTCTGATCATTATGTAGTGGTAGCTAAGGTTAGGATACAAAAGAAGTGGGTGAGGAGAGCTGGAGCGAGGCGAGAGGAGGGTGGAATGGTGAGGAGGGTGGAGATGTTGCGGGAGGAGTACAGGAGAGCAGTGGAAAGACGACTAGGTGGGTTCGACCTGGAAGTTGTGGAGGAGATGAGCAAGGTGTTTAAGGATGAGATCTGTGCAGCATGTGAGGAGGTGTGTGGAGTGAGGAGAAGAGGGAGGGGAGTGAAAGGTACAGCATGGTGGACAGAAGAGGTAAGAATAGCTGTGGAAGAAAAGAAGATAGCATATAGAGAGTGGTTGGGTAGTAGAGGGAATGAAGATTCCGAGAGACAGAAACGAGCACCTGAGTGTAAAATGGAGGGAGTAAGAAACTGTTCTGGGAAGAAGTCAAGAAAGTTAGGGAAGGTAACAAGGGAAACAGTAAGGGTGTGAAAGATAAGAATGGGAGAATGCTAGCCGAGAAGCAAGAGAGAGTCGAAAGATGGAGGGAGTACTTCAGTGAGTTGCTAAATGTAAGGAATGAAGAGCCAGCAAACATAGCTGGATATGGTATGGGAGGGAGAAGAAGAGAAGTAGTGGAGGAGGAGGTGGGGATCAGGAGGTCAGAAGTGTGGGAAGCCATGAAAAGAGTGAAGTTGGGGAAAGCACCAGGAACAGATGGAGTGTGTGGGGAAATGTTGAGGTATGGTGGTGAGATAGTGATAGAATGGGTATGGAAAATGTGCAAACTAGCATGGGAGAAGGGGAGTGCACCCGATGACTGGAAGACTGGCATAATAGTCCCCCTATATAAGGGCAAAGGGGAAAGAGGAGTGTGTGGTAACCACCGAGGAATATGTCTTCTAAGCGTAGTAGGGAAGGTATACAGTAGGGTACCGGTAGTGATTGAGAGAGTGAGAGTGAGAATGGAGAAATGGATAGGCGACGAGCAGGGAGGTTTTTAGGACGGGAGAGGATGTGTAGATCAGATTTTTACCCTGAATTGTGTTGTGGAGAAGTATCTGGAGAAGAAACAAAAGGTGTATGTTGCCTTTATGGACTTGGAGAAGGCCTATGACAGAGTGGATAGAGAAGGTTTGTGGAAAGTACTTAGAATATACGGAGTAGAGGGCAAGTTGCTGAAAGCAGTGAAGAGCATGTATGAGGGTGTAAAGGCGGCAGTACGTGTGGAGAGTGAGCAGAGTGAGTTCTTTGACCTGAATGTTGGTTTGAAACAGGGGTGTGTGATGTCCCCGTGGTTGTTTACTGTATATATGGATGGAGTCATACAAGAAATACTATCAAGAGCAGTGGATGTTGGTGTATCGCTGAAAAGGGAGGGAATTGAGTGGAAGCTACCTATACTGCTGTTTGCGGATGATACAGTTCTGATGAGTGATAATGAATGGGAGTTGCAGGATCTGGTAAATGAGTTTGGAACAGTGTGCGAAAAACGGAATTTGAAGGTAAATGCGGGGAAGAGCAAGGTTATGGTCTTCGAAAGGGGTGAAGTCACAGAGTGCGAGGTGAAGCTGAACGGTCAGGCTATGGAGATTGTCAACTCTTTTAAGTATCTGGGCAGTGTGTTGAGTAAAGATGGGACTATGGATGAAGAAGTGCGGGAGAGGGTACAACAGGGGAAGAGGGTTGTAGGAACGCTAAAAGCAGTAACAAGAAATAGGGTGGTCAGTATGGAAGTGAAGAAGTCCTTGCATGACAGTGTGGTAATCCCGACACTGACTTACGGAAGCGAAGCATGGACGTTGGTTAAGAGACTCAGACCAAGAGTGAGAGCAGTGGAAATGAATTACTTAAGGAGTGCGTGCGGAGTTACATGGAGGGATAGACAGACTAATGAGGAAGTAAGAAGGAGGTGTGGTGTGGAGGTAGATGTGCTGGAAAGTGTGAAAAGGAACAACTTGAGATGGTTCGGCCATATGGAACGTATGGAAAGCGAGAGAATGACTAAGAGAGTGTATGAGAGCGAGGTAGAGGGACAGAGAGGGAGAGATAGACCGAATGAGAGGTGGAAGGATGGAGTGAGGAAGTACATGAACGAAGGCGGTGCTGGTTGGGGGGAGGGGCGTCGACTGACTGGGGACAGAGGTGCATGGGGACGGTTCGTTCTTGGCCACCCCTTCGGGGATCACGGCGTCAGGCAATAGATGATAGATAGATGTTAAAAATATCTTATATATTTTTGTTTAGCTTTACTTGGCATTCCTCTTCCTCTATGTATCTAGCAATTTAACCCCCTCAAACTCCTTATGACGCGATGGTGTGGTAATTACCCCGGGCCAAAAAGCTCTAAAAGACGATCGAGTGATAACTCAAGCGAGCTTGAAATACGCAGTTCATGGTCACCCCTTCGGGGATCAAGGTGTCCGGCAATATATACCGGTAGGCTATAGATAAATTCATTTTTGGGCTATTTCTTCCATTTTATTTATCCTGTTAAAGTGCTTGATTGATTTTTGTGCTAATGTAGTTAGTATTTGGTGTAATTTCACATATTTCAGCTAAATCTGGAGAGCACATGCAATTTATTTGTGCATGTTCAGTAAGTATTGCTGGGGAAAGGGTTAACGTATTCATCTTTTGGGGTATTTATTCTATGTTTTTATCCTGTTTCTGTGATTAATTGAGTTTTGTGCTAATGTAGTTGGTATTTGGTATAATTTTACATATTTTAGATAAATCAGAAGAACACATGCAATATATTTGGGCATTTTCAGTTAGTATTGCTGGGGAAACGGTTAACATACAGTATTCATCATAGGAAGGGAATAGGATGTGTAGCTCAGATCTTTGCCCTGAAATATGTTGTGGAGAAATATCTTGAGAAGGGACAAAAGTTGTATGCTGCCTTCATGGACTTGGAGAAGGCCTATGACAGAGTTGATAGAGAAGGTACCGGTATGTAGAAAGTACTTGGAATATACGGAGCAGATAGCAAGTTGCTGAAAGCAGTGAAAAGCATGTATGAGGGTGCAAAGGTGTCAGTATGTGTTGAGAATGAACAGAGCGAGTTCTTTGATCTGAATTTTGGGTTAAAGAAAGGGTGTGTGATGTCCCCGTGGTTCTTCAATATATACTGAACTGTATATGGATGGAGTCATAAAAGAAATGCAAGGATGAGCAGTGGATGTTGGTGTACCACTAATAAGGGAAGGCAACGAGTGGAATGACAGAGTTGATAGAGAAGGTATGTGGAAAGTACTGTACTGAGAATATATTGAGTAGATGGCAAGTTGCTGAAAGCAGTGAAGAGTATGTATGAGAGTGCAAAGGTATCAGTACGTGTGAAGAATGAACAGAGGGAGTTCTTTGATCTGAATGTTTGGTAAAGCAAGGGTGTGTGATGTCCAGATGGTTGTTCTATATATACAGTATATGGATGGAGTCATAAAAGAAATACAAGGAAGAGCAGTGGATGTTTGTGTACTGCTTTTTGCTGATGATATGAATGGGAGTTGCAGGGTATGGTAAATATGTTTGGAACAGTGTGCGAAAAATGGAATATGAAGGTAAATGCGGGGAAGAGCAAGGTTATGGTCTTCGAAAGGGGTGAAGCCACAGAGTGTGAGGTGAAGTTGAACGGTCAGGCTATGGAGATTGTCAGCTCATTTAAGTATCTTGGCAGTGTACAGAGTAAAGATGGGAGTATGGATGAAGAAGTGTGGGAGAGGGTGCAACAGGGGAAGAGGGTTGTAGGAATGCTGAAAGCAGTAACATGAAATAGGGTGGTCAGCATGGAACTGAAGAAGTCATTGCATGACAGTGTGGTAATCCCGACACTGACTTACGGAAGCGAAGCATGGATGTTGTTGGAGAGATTCAAACCAAGAGTGAAAGGGATGGAAATGAGTTACTTGAGAAGTGTGTGCAGAGTTACATGGAGGGATAGACAGACGAATGAGGAAGTACGAGAGAGGTGTGGTGTGAATGTACTGGAAAGTGCGAAAAAGAACACCTTGAGATGGTTCGGCCATGTGGAACGTATGGGAAGCGAGAGAATGACTAAGAGCGTGTACGAGTGAGGTGGAAGGACAGAGGGAGAAATAAACCGAGAGAGAGGTGGAAGGATGGAGTTAAGAAGTATATGCGTGAAAGCGGTGCTGGATGGGAGGAGGGGCGTCGACTGACTGGGGACAGAGGTGCATAGGGGTGTTTCGTTCGTGGCCAATCCTTCGGGGATCAAGGCGTCCGTCAATAGATAGATAGATAAATTCATCTTTAGGGCTATTTCTTACATTTTCTTTATCCTGTTAGTGTACTTTATTAAATTTGTTGGTAATGTAGTTGGTAATTGGTGTAATTTTACATATTTCAGATAAAGGATGTCAACAGAATAACAAATGATGAGCTGAAGAGACGTTTAGGTATAAAGAGTATTAGCGAGGAGATGCGTACAAGTAAACTGGGATGGTATGGACATGTGGAGAGAATGGATGAACAAAATTGGGTGAAAAGATGCAGGTCTGCGATTGTGGAGGGAGCTGCACCAAGGGGGGGACCGAGTAAGACCTGGGATCGGACTATACGTGCCGATCTCAAATCCAAAAACTTGACAAGTAAAGCATCCCTTAACAGGGTTGCCTGGAATGCCGCCATTAGGAAAAGAGACTGAAACTGCACATCTGTGTGGAGCACTCAGTCTTAAAATGTTATGTACGTAGGTATGTATAAATCTGAAGAGCACATGCAATCTATTTAGGCATTTTCAGTCAGTATTGCTGGGTAAAGGGTTAACATATTAATCTTTTGGAGTATTTCTTCCATTTATTTATCCTGTTAGTGAGTTGTATTGATTTCAGTGCTACTGTAGTGGTATTTGGTGTAATTTTACATATTTTAGATAAATCTGAAGAGGACATGCAATATATTTGGGCATTTTCAGTCAGTATTGCTGGGGAAACGGTTAGCATACTGTAGTCATCTTAGGAAGGGAAGAGGATGTGTAGCTCAGATTTTTGCCCGGAAATGTGTTGTGGAGAAATATCTGGAGAAGCGACAAAAGTTGTATGCTGCATTTATGGAGTTGGAGAAGGCCTATGACAGAATTGATAGAGAAGGTATGTGGAAAGTACCGGTACCGGTACTGAAAATATACGGAGTAGATGGCAAGTTGCTGAAAGCAATTAAGAGCATGTATGAGGGTGCAAAGGTGTCAGTATGTGTGGATAATTAACAGAGCGAGTTCTTTAATCTGAATGTTGGGTTAAAGCAAGGGTGTATGTGATGTCCCGATGGTTGTTCAATATATACTGTACCAGTACAGTATATGGATGGAGTCATGAAAGAAATACAAGGAAGAGCAGCGGATGTTGGTGTACCGCTGATAAGGGAAGGAAACGAGTGGAAGTTGCCTCAACAGTACAGTACCGGTACTACTGTTGCTGACAACACAGTTCTGATGAGCGATAGTGAATGGGAGTTGCAGGGTCAGGTAAATATGTTTGGAACAGTGTGTGAAAAACGGAATCTGGAGGTAAATGCAATATTATGGTCATTGAAAAGGGTGCAACCATAGAGTGTGAAGTGAGGTTGAACGGCTATGAAGAGTGTCAGCTCATTTAAGTATTTAGGCAGTGTGTTGAGTAAAGATGTGAGTAGGCCTATGGATGAAGAAGTGTGGGAGAAAGTGTAACAGGGGAAGAGCGTTGTAGGAACTCTGAAAGCAGTAAGAAGAAATAGGGTGATCAGCATGGAAGTAAAGAAGTCCTTGCATGACAGTGTGGTAATCCCGACATTGACTTATGGGAGGGAAGCATGGACGTTTCTGACTGGGATTGATCATTGATAATCATCGGTTATGCTAGTTGGAAAATTAGTGGGGTAGAATGTAGAGTTCGGGTGTACCGCCAGCCTTGTTTACACTACGCGGAGCGGCGGCGGATGCTGGCCATCATGTTCCCGTCTATTTGACTGCTTTTGGATACAATAATAGGTTGAGGGGTGTCACCCCCCCATGACATATTGTCATCATCATATATATTGCCAGCAGGAGGCAAATAACCGAAAAAAACGCCTTCAAAATAGACGCGAACTAAAGGCTGGTTCACACATAGCCGAGTAGGTGCGCGAGTCCAACACAAGTGATGAAATTTTGCTATTCAGCAATGACTCGTCGATACTCCTCAACACTCGTATAGACTCGTGCTACGCTCGTGTATACTCGACACACTCGTGGGTACTCCCCACGGGGTCCAAAAATTTCACGCATGCATGAAATTTTTGTGTCCCGTGGCGAGTACCCATGAGTGTGGCCTAAATACGTGTAGAATCGTGTACATACGTGTTAACTCGTGTTTGACTCTGAATAACTCTTCGTTATTCGTGTTAACTCGTGTTGACTCGTGTAAACCCGTGTAACACTCTTTGGTGATTCGTCGCTTTTCGTCATCATTTCGACGTTGACGAAGCAACAGGTGTCTACACGCAACAACACGTATGTAACACACATGCAACACGTATCAACAAGAGTAGAAAGCACGAATGTGAGTGCCAAAATTTGGTGCCCCCATGATGCCAGAGTTTACACGATTCAAACACAAGTGAAAACACGAGTAAACAAGAGTAAACACGATCCACTGAGAAAAAAACACGAGTGTAACACGAAAAAGCAACTGTCATTTGAAATATCGTTATTTCAAAAATGTAGGAAGAATCAACGAGAGTTTACACGGATGTAACACGAGTCAACACGTGTGCAACAGAGATCCAACGAGAGTCAACGCGTTGTCTTTCGTGTTGATCCGTATAAAAATCGTGTTGATCCGTGTAACGATCGCGTTGACTCGTCCATACTCTTTGTTTACGTGCCCTGGAATGTGGCCATTATTTTTCAAATTTTTGACACTCGTGTTGGGTTCGTGTTACACTCGTTTTGACTCTCAGTTACTCGTACAGACTCTTGCATGAACACGTGTTGACTCGTATTGAATCGAGTTAACTCGTGTTACACTCTCCTTGACTCGGGAACAATTGCTACTCGCGGCCGACTCAGCCTCCAGCGACGGCGATAATCGACGAGTGTGACTCGTGTTGGACTCGCGCACCGACTCGGCTATGTGTGAACCAGCCTTTAACCACGGTGATCGACATATGTAAACATTACGGCGGCGGTGTCGCCGTCGGACACTTGCGATAATGTTCCCGTCTATTTTGAATGCCATTGGATACAATAATATGTTGAGGGGGGGCTTTGCCCCCATGACGTGTTGTCATCATCATATATATTGCCAGTAGGGGGCAAACAACCAAAAAAATTGCCGCAAAGCCCTCCCCTCAACATATTATTGTATCCAATGGCAGTCAAAATAGACGGGAACATGATGGCAAGCTTCCGTCGCCACTCTGCGCAGTGTAAACAATGGTGGCGGTACGCCCGAACTCTACATTCTACCCGGCTAGGCCTATATTATAGGCTACAATAAATAAGTAGGCTAGGCTATTTTTTCTATAGGCTATGCCTAGTCTAATATTACAATTTAAGGTAGCATTCAAGTTGACTACGGCAGGACTTACCCTTGACCAGGTATAGGCTATCCTAGTGTTTAATAGGCCTATACCTCTTTGAAAGGACATCAGCCTAGTCTAACCTAACAACCTTACCTAACCTATTATAGTAGGCTATTATGGGTGGGGGTTGCTGCCCCCGCACCCCAATTTTTGGTGTATTTGTCTATTTTGTCTGTGAAGTGGGAATTTTTTCAATTTGTCGATAACGAAAATCCTCCATGCGGACTATAGCTTATGGAGAAAAATATGGCGAATCTATTGTTGCCTATTATCTCTAATAAATTGTTTCTCATAATGCTGCAGTAGTGTCGTTTAAAATACCAACCATTTAATTGTGTGCCTTTAAAAATGACCTAAATTAGGCTATAGGCAACTGGAAGATTAGAAGAATCTTTAAGAAAGACTAGGTTAGGGTTATTGTCGTGCCAAAGCTAGATTATAGCCTAAATATAAAAGGAAGTGAATAAAATTAAATATGCCGAAAAAAATTGACGTCAAAATAGACGCGAAGTTAACCGCGACGATCGCCCTATGTAAACATGACGACCGTACACCCGGTAACTACATCCATCCCATTAAAAGTTACTGTGGGACACCAAATATGTTGAGGGGGTCTCTGCGGCTCTGCCCCCCCACGTCGGCCCGTCACGTATTATGATGTACGGTAAGTCATCATCATCTGTGCTAATTCATAGGATCCCCAATTAAGGACAAAGTCAATCAACAGACTAAATAAGCTCCCAAATTATAATAACATAGCGGCCCGCCGTTTATGGGCGACTTTTTACACGTCATTTTAAATGTTACTTTCCTGCCCTGGTCTAGGCCTAATAGATTTTTCCAAAGAATCAAACTTAAATTAAAAGGAAGTAGCCTAGCCTACAGTTTATAGGAAGGCTATTCCAACATGCATTCCAGAACTTAGGCTAGCCTAGGCCTAGGCTATATGAAAATTTGTGGGTGGTCTGCCAAAAAAGAATCACTAGGCCTATTAGGCTATGGGTAGGCTAGTATGGGGTGCATTTTGCAAATTTTCTGAACTCTTAGGCCTAGGCTAGGCTAAATTAAAACTCACAAAATCTGAGTAAAACCAGCACTAGAATTTTGTCTTGTCTTGGGGCAACCTCAGGCGAATACTCGCCCACTCCGGCCTTACCGTAGTCGCGGAGATCCTCTATGTCACAATTAAATTACAGTGGAGCCCCCATCCTCGCTACACCGGTCTTCGTTGATTCAATCCTCGCACCACACACCAAATATTCCCCATTTCAATTCTCGCGCCAAAAGCCTCATTCCTCGCATCAAAATCCCAGCCGAAACCCGAAAAAATAGCAAAAATAACGAAAAACTCAACATAAAACTAGAAAACAAACAAAACCAATAATTTTGTTTTAACATAACGAAAGAATCTGCCAGTAGCTTGCCGTTTAGAGACGAAATCCGAGTGAATCCGAGATCCGTTCGTCAAATGCGCAAGATGCCGCCATCTTTGTATGACGTCATCACTAAGCAGACGCTTGCAGTTTAGCTAGTATCTGTGTTGACAAAACAACACTTTGCAAGCCTTTTTGTGCCTGAACCCCTTATCTCTCGCGTTTATTATAACCTCTAGTACATCTAGTGATAGGGATGGTTGGCCTGGTGGTAGCAATGAAGGAATTTCATGCTCAAAACACAGCAAAGACCAGTCCATGTCGGACGAAAGCGATTGAATTGCCTAGCCTAGACGATGTTAGCCTAGGCTAGGCTAAATATGACAATGATTTATAATAAAATATGTGTGGTAAGTAATCTTCTCATAATACGTCTTTTCCTCATATATTTATTGGATGTATTTGGGGCAAAATGGGTACTTGAGGGGTGGCTGGACGAATTTAGAACCTAGGCCTAGGCTAGGCCTAAACAATTTCGCATGATAGAAACAATGCCCCAATCTACAGTATTTAAGGTTAGGACTGTCATTTAGCCATGTCTACATTATTATTTACAATGCGTAAGATTTAGGCCTAGGCTACTTGAATAATAATTATTCAAGTAGCCTAGGCCTAAATCTTATGCATTGTAAATAATAATATAGACATGGCTAAATGACAGTCCTAACCATAAATACTGTAGATTGGGGCATTGTTTCTATCATGCGAAATTTTTTAGGCCTAGCCTAACGATGCTGTTTTTTTGAGTGATAACTCAAATTAACTTTTTGTATAATGATAACAGAAACTCCCCCCCCACCCCCCCCCCAAAAAAAAAAAGGTAGGCTAGGCTAAATTGACAATTTTGGTATCCATATTTTCCATCTTGATTGTTTTTTTTTATTGCAGGAAATACTGTTTTAGACACCTACATTCTCAAAAAAAAAATCTGGGGGGCTTGCCCCCGGAACCCCCTAGAGCTCGCGCCTTCGCCGGGCTATAATGATAACATAAGAACATAAGAAAATGGGAGTCTGCAGAAAGCCGATTGGCCTAAGCAAATAACAAAATAATAAACCATAATGATAACACAATTCATATTTTCTGGATTGACACCCTGTTTAAAATACAGTAACTTGATGTAGCCTAGACAAAAAACATGTTTTCATAGCCTAACACTGGGAAAAAGTGCGGTAATTGTTTAGATATTGGGCCTTTTATTTCTAGTTATTAAAACCTTATTCTATAGTGTATTATATGATACAGTATAATGCATAAAATTTAATTTGTGTACAATAAAACATGTTTTCGTAGGCAAAAAATAGAAAAAGACGCAAATTTTGGCATGAGCACGGAACCGATTGAATTTTCCCCATAAGAACAGTGCCCCGATCTTGGCTGTTTCAATCCTAGCTCTATTTCTGCAGAACCGATTAGCAGCTAGGATGGGGGCTCCACTGTAGTTTATAGTTAAGGTTAAAATTCACCACCGTGTCACTTTCATTCTAGGTCATTCGTAGAACCGTAACACTGTAAAGGCAACAACCCAATAGCAGGTCATCAGGTGGTGAACCAGAGACCTACAAACCACGGTACTAGGGCCAGAGCAATGTCTTGAAGCGAGGTGCCCTTATCAACCAACCCCAGACAATCCAGTAGGAGCTGTCGGAAGGAATCCATCTTTGAAGACAGAAAGGGACGCCCATCCACATGCTCAGTGACGGGACGAGGCAAGGCTTAGGAGGCATATGTAGGATGTGGAGGGGAAGAGGTACCGTACGACGATACATGGGATGCGGAGACTGTGGAGGGAAGAGCTTGTCAAAGTCATACGGTTCCTCAGGACCTCAACAATAACCGGGGGACGGCCGGTGCGGGCAATGGTCGATCGCCGTAGTTAATATAAGTTCGCGGTCGCGGAGACCCTATGTCACAATTAAATTAGTTTATAGTTAAGGTTAAAATTCACCACCGTCACTTTCATTCTAGGTCATTCGTAGAACCGTAACACTGTAAAGGCAACAACCCAATAGCAGGTCATCAGGTGGTGAACCAGAGACCTACAAACCACGGTACTAGGGCCAGAGCAATGTCTTGAAGCGAGGTGCCCTTATCAACCAACCCCAGACAATCCAGTAGGAGCTGTCGAAAGGAATCCATCTTTGAAGACAGAAAGGGACGCCCATCCACATGCTCAGTGACGGGACGAGGCGAGGCTTAGGAGGCATATGTAGGATGTGGAGGGGAAGAGGTACCGTACGACGATACATGGGATGCGGAGACTGTGGAGGGAAGAGCTTGTCAAAGTCATACGGTTCCTCAGGACCTCAACAATAACCGGGGGACGGCCGGTGCGGGCAATGGTCGATCGCCGTAGTTAATATAAGTTCGCGGTCGCGGAGATCCTATGTCACAATTAAATTAGTTTATAGTTAAGGTTAAAATTCACCACCGTGTCACTTTCATTCTAGGTCATTCGTAGAACCGTAACACTGTAAAGGCAACAACCCAATAGCAGGTCATCAGGTGGTGAACCAGAGACCAACAAACCACGGTACTAGGGCCAGAGCAATGTCTTGAAGCGAGGTGCCCTTATCAACCAACCCCAGACAATCCAGTAGGAGCTGTCGGAAGGAATCCATCTTTGAAGCCAGAAAGGGACGCCCATCCACATGCTCAGTGACGGGACGAGGCGAGGCTTAGGAGGCATATGTAGAACGACCAGATGTAGGATGTGGAGGGGAAGGGGTACCGTACGACGATACATGGGATGCGGAGACAGCGGAGGGAAGAGCTCGTCAAAGTCATACGGTTCCTCAGGACCTCAACAATAACCGGGGGATGGCCGGTGCGGGCAATGGTCGATCGCCGTAGTTAATATAAGTTCGCGTCTATTTTGACGGCGATTTTTGTTGTAGTTAGGCTAGGCCTAGGCTATTTGCCCCCTGCTGGCAATATATATGATGATGACAATATGTCATGGGGGGTGATTGACCCCTCAACATATTATTGTATCCAACGATCTCTAACCTCTGTATCTCAAAAAGGGCTAGAGCAAATTGGCTGTAAATTTCCACATCTAGGCTATTCCTTGACAGATTTGCTCCCTCCAATTAATATTTATTAGCATAAATTCAGCCTAGTTTAGCCTATAAAACAAAAACTAACATTTGTTTAGCCTAGGCCTACATATAAAAAGAAAAAACCCACTCGTACTGCAATTATAAGCATAAATATGAGTATCTAAGTTACAAAGCAAATGTTTTTGTATAGCCTAAAATAAACCATAAAATTGTCATCTTTCAACTGTTGAGGTCATAAATATAAAAAAATCTAATACATTAGGAAAAAATGCGTTAAGAGTTGTGTTAGAGGGATCGTCCCCTTTATTTACGTAGTCGCACGCTCGCAGTTACATTCGCGTCTAATTTGACTGTGGTTATTTGCCCCTGCTGGTGATATAGATGATGATGATGACAATAAGTCATAGGGGGATAAAGCCCCTTCAACCCATTATTGTATCTCACGGCCAGGCGTTGGGTAAATTGTTTTGTTACCGGCCGGCGGATTGAGGGTGGCTTTACCAAGTTTACCCCAGCAGTTAAATTATAAGCGAATGTAGGCCTAACTGCGAGCGTGCAACTAGGCTATATAAACAAAGCTTTTGGTATGCCCACAACTACAACTCTTACCAAAACTGCAATTAGCCTATTTTTGTTTTGTTTTTTCAGTCTAGGCTAAATTGGTGAGGCTAGGCTAAATTATTTAGCTGCAATTAGCCTAGCCTATTTTTGTTTGTTCTTTCAGTCTAGGCTAAATTGTGGTAGGCTAGGTTAAATTCTTTAACATGTGTACTATTGTGTAGGCCTGTGCTTTCCAATAGAAGTAAAAATATGTAGCATAGCCTAATGCAATTTTACTAAAACCCAAGCCTACCTGAATATAGCCCTATGCAGAGCTCAAAAGCCAAAAAAAAAAAAAAAATGTTGAGCAGTGAAATAAAATTAAGCTAGGCCTAGGCCTGGTTTCTCATAGGCCTAATAACCTAATGAAGTATACTATAGCCTAACCTAATTTAAGTTATTTCACAAAATACTAATAGGCCTACCAAGCCCTCCTCATGCATTATTTTCCATTGTAAAATAAGTTTGTGATACACTACGAAAGATTATTCAACATGGAATTTGAATGGAATAGAGAAGCTTAGCAACGAAAAGCCAATACTCCCCCCTCCCTGTGATTGTGCCAGCTTTTGTAAGCAGTGCAATAACTTAATGAAGGACAGAAAAGCTGCAGGATGCTCTGGCATTCTAGCCGAGATGATTAAGGCCTCAGGTGAGAAAGGAGTAGGTGTGTTCAATGAGCTAATTAACTTCATCATCAGAGAGGAAGTAATCTCTGATGAATGGCACAAAAGTATATTATATACTGTATACGAGCAAAGGAGACTCATTGGATAGGGAATATTATAGGGGCCTGAAAATACTTGATCAAGTCATGAAGGTCTGTGAGAAAGTCTTTGAAGGTATGATATTGACGATATGCAGTTTGGTTTCATGCTAGGACACGGCACAATCCAAGTCATGAAGGTATTTGTGTGATAATGAAGATGTATGAGGACTCACAAACGGCAGTGAGGGTGAAAGATGTACCGGTACTGAGTGATGAGTTTTCAGTTTGCGTCGGAGTAACACAGGCTCTGTGTTAATGAAGCCCTTTCCTATTTTTTTTTTATGGTTCTGAGGCACTATCTGGTGATTTCAGAGTTGATCTCCCCTGGGAACTGCTATAAGGGTCCTGAAAATGCTTGACTAAGTCATGAAGGTCTGTGAGAGAGTCTTAGAAGGTATGATAAGGGAAAGATACTGTATGTACTGTATGTACTGATGTTGTGTTTGCAGACCGGGAGAAGGCCTTTGATAAAGTGGCCAGAGAAGTTGTGCAGTAGGCTAGGAGAAAACTTGGCGTTGAGGAGTGGCTGGTGCATGTGATAATGAAGATGTACGAGGACTCACGAACGGTAGTGAGGGTGAAAGGTGTACAGCTGAGTGAGGGACATATACAGTACTTCTTGTTGAGGATATAGGGTAGTGAAGCTGTGTAGCTTATGTCACCCTATCCGGGCGGAAAGGACCCCAGGGTGGAGAGGTTTCACAGGGAGGACGGGGACATCGTAGATTTCAGGGGAGGGCACCCATGCCCCGCAGTCGACGGAGACGCCCCGCCAACCTCAGGAACTTCTTCGTTAGCAGGAGGACCTTGGATTGACATATACAGTACGGTACTAGATATTTGGTAAGGGTTAGCTTAATATCCCATGTACTGGTTACTAGGGACATATACTAGGTGTTAGGTGGAGGTTAGTTTTGTATCCAAAGTACTGGGTACTAGGGACATATACTAGGTGTTACGTGAGGGTACTGAGTGATGAGTTTTCAGTTCGCGTCGGAGTCCAACAGGGAAGTGTGTTAATTAAGCCCTCTCCTCTTTGTTATGGTTCTGGAGGCACTTTCTAGTGATTTCAGAGTTAGGCTCCCCTTGCAACTGCTATAAGAGGCCTGAAAATGCTTGGCCAAGTCATGAAGGTCTGTGAGTGTGAGAGAGTCTTTGAAGGTATGATAACTTCATAGTCAGGCAGCTGCAGGAAAGATATCTAAGAGGTGTTTTTCCGGTCCCGTCTCAAGACCACCGTCGCAAGATCTACCCGAAAAACTGTTTTTCTGGTCCCGTCGCAAGCCCACCTTTAGCAAGCGAGACACCAATATTCTCTTGCGACGGCAAGAGAGCTCCGGAGCTGGGTTGACGGCAAGCTGAAACATCTCACTCAACTTACTGTCTCCATTCTAATTTATTTTGGTATATTTGTTTATCCAAACATTATGTTATAATTTACTTGCCTATTATTAGGAAGTAGAGTAATAAGAGCCCACAGTAACGTATATCCAATTGTTGATAATAAATTAATGTGGGACAGTACGCTTGGTTAAATTTTGTCCACGAAACAACAACAAACCCCAGCTTTGACTAGGCCTAGGCTATGCTATTTACCGATTGTTTTTTCATATCAGAATTGCATTTATATAATCCTTATGATAATTAAATTGGCGGTGAATGTTATTTCGATGAAATGGAAGTTGTATAGCCTAGCCTATATATTTGTAAGATGTGTGCTGGCTTGGAGCAAGCCTGTGTTGTTTTTCCTGTCCTGTGATGATCTTGCGACGGCTCGGTTGAGACGGTGGTCTTGCGACGGGCCCGGAAAATCACATCTCTACTGAAAGTAAGAAGTTGTGCAGTAGGCTAGGAGAAAATTTGGCGTAGAGGAGTGGCTGGTGCGTGTGATAATGAAGATGTATGAAGACTCACGAATGGTAGTGAGGGTGAAAGGTGTACTGAGTGAGGGACATATGCTAGGTGAAGGTTAGTTTTGTATCCCACGTACTGGGTACTAGGGACATATACTAGGTGTTATGTAAGGGTTAGTATTGTATCCCAAATACTAGGTACTAGGGACATATACTAGGTGTTACGTAAGGGTTAGCTTGGTATCCCACGTACTGGGTACTAGGGACATTTACTAGGTGTTACGTGAGGGTTAGTTTTGTATCCAACGTACTGGGTCTAGGGGCGGCAGCCTCCACCCATAATACTAGGATAGGTTAGGTAAGGTTGTTAGGTTAGGCTAATGGGGATGGATGTAGTTTCCGAGTGTACGGTCGTCATGTTTACATTTGTCGATCGCCGTTGTTAACCTGCCCTTCCCTACCTATCTTGTGTTGATTGGTTGTCCATCTTGATCTAATTTTTCAGGCCAGCCCTATTAGAGTATTTTGGGGAACTCAGTGGTGTTGTTAAACTATTTTTAATATATATTTGTTTAAATATGTAAGATATGCAATAAATTATGTAAAATATATTGTTTTTACTTTATACCTATACATATAATTGTCATTATTAAGGAAATTCCATTGACTATTTACATCGCTAGGCCTAGCTTCCTTATTTCTATTAATTTCCTCCAGTTCACAATGAAACCTATTGCTAATTTCCTTGTTCTTCAGCAGCCGCGGCGGTGTCGGCGTTGGACGCTTGGGATAATGTTCCTGTCTATTTTGAATGCCATTCGATACAATAATATGTTGAAAGCCCCCCCTCACCCCCCCATGACATGTTATCATCATATATATTGCCAGTAGGGGGCAAACAACCAAAAAAATTGCCGCAAAGCCCTTCCCTCAACATATTAGTGTATCCAATGGCAGTCAAAATAGACGGGAACATGATCGCAAGCGTCCACCGCCGCCGCCGCCGTCATGTTTACATGGTCGATCGCCGCAGTTTGGTTAGGCCTATTTGCCCCCCTCAACATATTATTGTATCCAACGGCATTCAAAATGGAGGGGAACATGATGGCAAGCTTTCGTCGCCGCTCCACCGCCATGTTTACATGTGTCGATCGCCGTGGTTAAGTTCGCGTCTATTTTGACGGCGAATTTTTTCGGTTATTTGCCCCCTGCTGGCAATATATAAGATGATGACAATATGTCATGAGGGGGGGGGGGGCCTCAACAATGACCTCTAACCTCTGTATATCAAATAGGGCTAGAGCAAATTGGCTGCAAATTTCCACATCTAGGCTATTCCTTGACTGACTCTTCCCAAATGGCCGACATATCAGTCTCATATTAGCTTGATCACTCTAGGCCTAGTTGTTTTTTAGTTACAGAGGTTATAGCCTAGGTCATGATTTCTTGCCTACTTACAGCGAATAGACTATTGTAGATTGGTAAAATATTTGCTTATTAGGCCTAGACTATGCAATTGTCTCGATTTGACTAATTTTACCTAATTAGGCCTAAAGTAGCCTCAATCTATTCCCAAACCCCAAACAGTATCCTATGTTAAGCCCTAGGCTAGGCCTAGGCCTAATCCCACTCTCAATCAAAATTCGAACTGATAAATTCGTACCTACCGGTAGAGCTGCCTAGGCTAGGCCTATATTTTTCGTGAATAGATATAGAAAATGGTTTAAAGGAAAGAGCATCCTATATTATGTTCAAATAATATGTAATAGCACTGTGTATGGTTGTATTACATTTAAAGGATACAGTTGACTTCGGCCCAGTGATCTCGGACCACTATCCTCGGTGACCTCGGCCCATTTTGGTGACTTCGGACCAATATATTTTTGGTCCGAAGTCACCGATCTTGGTTTAATTCTAGTTTCGCTTTCACAGCATACTCATAAATTTCTATGGCTACTTTAGAGTTGTCATATACCATACTTAATTCCTATATATGTCCAAAGCGGCGGAAATGCATTATAAGGAATTATACCTACTGTAAAAAAAAAAAAAAAAAATCTCCCCATATGCGGCACCATAGCTATTACATAATACTAGGTTAGGTTAGGTAAGGTTGTTAGGTTAGGCTAATGTCGTTAATGTAGTTTATTATCATTATATTACGTCTTTTACCCAGCAATTTCCCTGATCTTCATAGTTGGTCGGGAAGCTATGTCTTTACAACGGCGCCTCCCTTTTGTCGCTGTGTACGTGAAACTAGAATTTTACCCCGATCTTAAACTACCGCTTTCTTGCGAGATTCGGCAATAGGAAAACAATTGAGAACTTATCATAACTGTATTATTCCTCCTCCACACCAATTCCTTCTCTATTTATAAATGATGTCGGGTTCTTCATGTGTTTGTAAGATATGAAAAGTCAACTAAGCAAGTTCCTGTCATGCAGTGCGTCATGTCTCGTCGTCGTAAGAAGGATTACAATGCTGTACTTGATGCCATCAAAAATCTACTTCCAAGTGAATTAAAAGTCAAGAGAATTGTAATGGATTTTGAAAAGGCACTTTGGCGATCAACAAGTTATGTATTTGAAAACGTCAACATCAAAGGATGTGCATTCCAATTTACTCAAGCTTTATTTAGGAAAATACAAGAACTAGGTCTGCAAGTAGCATATAAATCTGATAATGGGACAAATAAAGTGGTTAGAAAATGTATGGGTCTTTGTCTCGTACCACATCAGCATATTCCAGGTTTATTTCAAGGATTAATGGAAACATTAACTACTGGACCACTTCTCGAGTTTGCTAATTATATAGAAAAGACCTGGGTAAACTCTGTTGTATGGCCGCCCAAATCCTGGAGTGTATATGGTCTTAGTATCAGGACTAATAATGATATAATAATGAAGGACTAATAATGCAAAGCACAAATGTAATTTTATTTCATGGTGCAACTCTTCCAAAATGGGGCAGATTTGGTAAGTATCCAAGTAAGATTGGTCTCCGAAGGAAAACTGAAAAGACACCAAAGATCAGTGTACAAAAAGTTGCAAGCTAGGATTTTCAGTCTTTGGGAAGAATATGAGCAAGGTGAAAGGAGTGCCCAGCGTTTACTGCGAGCTGTATCACGTCGTTTTTTTTTTATTTATTTTTTTTTTTTTTTATGTGATTGAGGGAGGCAAAAGGCATAACTGCCTATAGCGAGTGCCTCCCCCATAGTTGAAAGAGTGACAGGGCCAAAATCAAGGGACGTTCGAGCCAAAATGCCTGGACACAGGGAGTTTGAAGCAATTTAAGTCATAGGAAGAGGGAAAGACTGATTCTGGGAGAGAGTTCCAGAGTACAGCTGTTGAGTAGAAGAAAGTTTGAGAGTAACGTTTCACTCTTGGGTTGGAGAGTTGCACAGAGTAGGGGTGGGATTGAGTTGCAAGACGGGTACCACATGCCCTACGTAAAGGAGGTGGTATGCACTGGGATAGCTCTGAGGAACACTGATTATTATAGTAGCGATAGAATAGCGAGAGAGATGCAACATTGCGGCGGAGAGAGAGAGATTGCAGAGAGTTGGTGATGGACGGGAGTTAATGATACGAAAGGCCTTCCTTTCAACTTTGTCTAGGAGAGCGTGTGAGAGGAACCTCCCACACATGTGAACAATACTCAATACAAGGGCGCACTATGCCCCTGTACAGAGCAAGAAGCTGTGCAGGGGAAAAGAACCCCCTAAGGCGGTTGACACACCAGCTTCTGGGAGGCTGCCTTAGCAAGACTGGTAATATGGTCCTTCCAAATGAGAGCAGCAGAAAAAGAGACACCAAGAATATTGAGAGAAGATGAAGGATTGATTTTTGTATTGTTGAAGAATAAGGGATAGTCCGCTGGGAGATCCTGACGGGTAGATAGATGGAGAAATTGGGTTTTTGAAGCAAAAAGTTAACAAGGTTTTCTCTGCCCCAATTGGAAATAGTATTTAGATCAGAATTTAAGAGTTCTATGGCTTCATTACGTTTGTCGTTGAGGGATTGCTGGCTGGGGCGTTCTGAAAAACTAATGGAATAGTGCAAGGTTGAGTCGTCTGCGTATGAATGGATGGGAATTAAGGTACAGTTAAGGAGATCATTTATAAAAATTAGAAAGAGAATAGGAGATAGGACAGAGCCCTGAGGAACACCGGAGTTTATAGGGTGAGGAAGTGAACAATGGCCTTCCACAACCGCGGTATGGAACGGCCGGAAAGGAAATTAGAGACAAAGGCACAGATGGAGGGATAGAAACCGAAGGAGGGTAGTTTAGAAATTAAAGATTTATGCCAGACTCTATCGAAGGCTTTCGATATGTCTAGTGCAATAGAAAAAGTCTCACTGAAGTCCCGAAAGGAGGATGACAAAGTAAGATATGAAAGAAGATCACCAGTAGAGCGACCCTTAAGGAAGCCATACTGGCGATCTGAGAGCAGATTATGAGAAGAGAAATGCTTAAGAAATTTGGAAGCAAGAATAGTTTCAAAAACTTTAGAAAGACAAGAGATAAGAGCAATTCGACGATAGTTGGAGGGTTGAGAGCGGTCACCCTTCTTTGGGACAGGTTGAATCTGAGCAAACTTCCAGCATGAAGGGAAGACGTTAGAGGATAGACAGAGAGGAAAGAGTTTGCCTAGGCAGGGAGTCAGCACGGAAGCACAGTTTTTGAGAACAACAGGAGGAACACCGTCCGGACCGTACGCCTTATTAGTGTTAAGCCCAGAGAGGGTAGAAAGTACATCTTTAGAAGAGATTAGGATATTAGGCATAAGTAAGAGAGAGGAGGGCGGAGAGGGAGTTATGCCCCTTAGTGTTAATATACTATAATACATACAGGCTGGTTTATTTTCTTTACTGTTTTAACGACTGTAGGTAGTACTACTATTTATACTACTATACTGGGATGAATTAGATTAGACTATTAGGTGCATATCCTATGCGATTTTATTTTTTTACGAATGCATTTTAGGAAGAGATTTTACGCGGTTATAATCCAATAACCCCTGATAAGCCAGTCTATCTTGGTATAATGGATTAGACTCCTATAGGTGCGTGTCGTATGCGATTTGAATTTTTACCATGTGTTTTTTAATGAGATTTTATCCTGTTACATTACAATATCCCCTGATAAGCCCAGACTATCTCGATTGCTATTCTTATCTCTAAAATAAATACCAGACAAGTGTAATACTTCAATTAGAAGGCGGTCCACAATACTCACCTAGATATTGCATAGAATAACCCAGTCTTACGAGTTACGAGTCACGTACGAGCCTCGTACGTACGGAAAATTAAAATCCCCCATAATGCACAAATTGCTAAACCTTGATGCCATTTTAATTTCCTCCCATAATGACGTTCCGTCATTTCTACTCGTATTTGGCGGTCTATACATAACCCCAATAACTATGGTCTCACTACCTTCGTTTACCTCTACCCAAACACTTCATTATTGTTATTTAGTCTAATACCTGATTTAATACAGCTTTTTAATGTACTCCACTAATATTAGTGGATCTGTGAGAAATGTGAAACAGGCTGAATAGAAGTAAGACTATAGCCTACACAAATCCACAATGAACAGTTCCAAAATACACCAAGATATGTACGATTTGTCTATGGTTAAGACTATAATTATATACATACATACACACAAACACACATACTCGATAGTAGGATATGCGCTGCATGCACCGAGCGTATAAGTTCACTAGAACTTTATCAATAAATCCCGACATCATTTATAAATAGAGAAGGAATTGGTGTGGAGGAGGAATAATACAGTTATAATAAGTTCCCAATTGTTTGCCTATTGCCGAATCTCGCAAGAAAGCGGTAGTTTAAGATCGGTGACTTCGGACCAAAAATATATTGGTCCGAAGTCACCAAAATGGGCCGAGGTCACCGAGGATAGTGGTCCGAGATCACTGGGCCGAAGTCACCATGGGCCGAAGTCACTGGCACCCCATTTAAATAGTGATAGATGTGTATATTAATGGGATAAATACTCCGAAGTTCGCATACGTTCAAAACAATTTGTGCAACACTGTTGCCAGATACTAATCAATCCCATTATCATTATATCATAATGGATTTTACTCATTTGCATAATTTCAAATACCTAGGACATTAATATAATATTTTCCTATCTTTTTTGTAGTGATATTTGTCTGATTTAGTGGTATATTGGTGTCTGTCTAGGGTTATAATGCATTGTGAAAGTTACCTCTGCATCTCTGACTTGGCTTAAGTACCCTTGCTTTCTTTGAGTACTACACGGCAAGAGAAGCTTTCGGTTCTGTCACAGACTGTCAATTACTGTTCAAGGTAAACACAACTGCTAAATTCGACATCATGTTCAAATAATATGTAATAGCATTATCTATGGTTGTATTAGACAACAATCGTGATAGGTTTCTATTTTATGTGGATAAATAGTATTAAGCTGAATAAACTAAATACCGAAAGTTCACTAGAGTGGTTGTTGATACATATGAGGGAGGAAGAAGATAGGAAGGAAGGGCTAGGCTGTGTTGCCAGTTGTATCGCTAGATATTACCGCTAGATGTAGAGCTATTTACTTCAATTTAGCAGCCATTTTTTCATATCTAGAGAGATTTACAAGGGATAATTTAAAAATGTCAGACATTCTTGTCATATTACATTGTAAAATTTGCAAAACAAACAAACCAAAACTCTTTAGAAATTGCAGCATTATTCTAACATTGTTTGACTATGTAGCAACATGCTAGCGACTTTTGAGAAAGGATCTAGCGGTATTTTGTGGAGACATACTGGGAGGGTGGGAGGGAGGTGGTGGTTGCAGTGGTGCCAGTTGTAAAGCTACATATTACCGCTAAATGTAGAGCTATTTACTTCAATCTAGCAGCCATTTCTTTTATATCTAGAGATATTTACTAGGGATAATTTGAAAATTTCAGACATTCTAGTCATACTACATTGTAAAATTTGCAAAACAAACAAACCAAAACTCTTTAGAAATTGCAGCATTATCCTAACATTGTTTGGCTGTGTAGCAACATGCTAGCGACTTTTGAGAAAGGATCTAGCGTTATTTCGTGGTAACACTTTAGGAGGGTTAAAATACGAGTCACACGGGCAATTGCCAAAACTTTAAAGGTCCATATCATTGTTATTAAAACTAAGCATTTGGCAAAGGGAGGAATTGTTAAAAACCTTAGCCAATACTCTGTCATTCACCAAAAATAAATTTGAATTTATCATTATTATTTGGTAGGGTAGGTATGTATAGGTAGGTTGGCTAAATAATTGCTGGAATTCGTAGGGACTCGAACGGTTTTGAGGGAGTTAAATAAAAAAAAAAATATATGACTGAATAATAAAGAGATTATGTTATTAAGCAAAACTGGGGGATGCGTGGAAGCCTATAGACTGTAGACGGTAAACTTTGTGTGGGTAGCGAATTCGGTTTTAAAGTAATTTAAGAATAGACGGTTTTCAATGCTGCGGCCAAACTATTCCACCCATTTATATTTTTTTGGTATCAAAATGTTCGGAATCGCGAGCCTCACCCAACTATGCAAGCATGGCTCTGATCATCGGCGTAGTTTTCAAGATGTGGAATTTTAAGTGGAATTCGAGTTTTTTTCAAGTTTGCCGGAAAAAGCCCACGTGCAAAAGCAAAACCTTCTCTATAAAATTTGCGGAGCATTAGTAGGGGAGTGCGTATGCCAAAGCCCAGTCGTTTCCTGTGAGTGGGAGAGACGGTATTTAAGCGTCAAGTTTTTCGGGAAATCGGCTGCCACGGACCTGTTTGGCCACCATGCCGGATGTTTAGCATATCAAAAGTTGCCCAATACAAAACGCACCTCTTGTGAAAGTTTGATCCCGATCCAAAAAGCGGTTCTGGAGTTATTGCGTTGAAACCGGCGCGTAAGAAGAATTTGGATGAAATTCCAGGCTTAATGATTATAATAGGGGTTCCCCGTAGGGGACGAACCCCTAATAATATTTATTCAGTTAGCAATTTACAGAGTTGGTACCACATAGTATGTTACAAATATGACATGTACCAGCCTTGCATAATTCCAACTAAGGATAAACCCAATAAGGCCGTTAGGCGTATTTCCATTGGGGTCCTTGTGGGATTAGGTTAGCTGGGGAAATGGGGAGGATAAAGAAATAGATACTTTAGAGAAAGTATTTCTAGGGGGTTATTTTAAGATACCTTACATCCTATAGTAAATATCAGTAATCCGTAATCAGTAATCATTTCAGTTTGGTTTGTCTATCTCTTATGTCGTATTTAGTAGTATACATAAGCTTCACAGAAGGTTCACTTATGTGTGATTTCTGTGTGACGAGGTCCCTCAATACTTGTTTAGTTAAAGGCTTCAAAGACTGAGGAAAGGAATTATGAGAAGAGAGGATAGGTGAGTGGAAGAATATAATTATAGAGAAGATGAGAGCAGATACTAATTAATAGGAGAGAAGGAGTGCCAAGTTAGCTACAAAATAGCACAAAGGGATCGAGAAGAGCGGAATAAAAGATAATATGATAATATAAAAGAGGAATTTCCAAAGTAAGAAAAAGGAAATTGGAAGAGATAACAAATAATGTCAGTGGCTTTGACAACGGCCGACTAAGCACCTCTCAATCCCTTCCCATCAGATCCTCCACTTTCTTAACATTAGGATCAAGTGAAGTGACCTAAAATTAATGGGAGTAACTGGTATTGTGGTGCTTTGTACTTATAATTCGTCGTATAGCTAGGTCATGCTTCGTATATAATGTAAATCGGAAAATAAAAAGGAATTGTTCATGTTTTTCTTTTATTTATCCTTCCTAGTTTTTACAATTTCTTCTCTCGGTGAAAGATGTCGTGGACAAATAATTGACAATTCGATTTCTTTAAATTTTTCACACACACAAATTTAGACCCTCCCGAAGAAAAAAGGTTTACCGCCAACTCAAGTCGTATAGCAGAATTTATTTTTGGTGAGTCGTCTCGGAAGGGCAGTGACCAATATGGCGAGCAAAGAGATGAAAGCCAGAATAGACGAGAGAGTCAACGATACCGTGTTAAAGGTTAAGGTGGAAATGTTACGATTTCAGATCAAGGGAATGAAATGTGCCTCCCTGGCGGATGCGACTGTTGGGTACTGCGTCGGTGATAAGTTGCACAACCCCCCGCAAGAACATATGACTCTATTGAAGAAAATGTTGGCCATTGAATTAACGGCTAATATGTTTGGTCGGTATGCCAAGATACAAGACTTAAAGTCGGCTGAATTATTTAGAAAATCGAACGATACCTTAGAAATTATTCAGAGAGAGCAAGTCATGTGTAACACAATGTTCTCAAATTTGGAATTCACTCCTCTGGAATATAAGAGCTACAAAGAGAGGAGTAGTTCCGAACGACCGGGCGACGGCGGAGGAGGAGGAGGAAACATGGTTACACATCCGTCACCTTCCTCGACTCACAGAGACGAGGAGGGTGATAGCGGCGACGCTACAGGTAATGCCGCCGACGTGATGAGGGGTACTTTAGAGGCCATACCCAAGGGCAACGCAACATCACATTTCAGAGGGGGGTACCGTTCCCAACCCTACACACTCTCCCTCTCGCTGTCACGTTTCGTATAATGTGTCAAATAGCTAGGTCATGCTTCGTTTAAACATGCGTCGTCTACTGTCCTAGGTCATGCTTCATATAATGTGTCGCACCCCCAGTCAGACGCTTCACCAAAAATAATCCCACAAAAATCTCTCTGGGTGGGAGCAGCCCGACCAGGTAGTCTCTCCTAAATTTTTGTGGGTGAGTCGCCGCAGGAGCCCGGCCAGTTAGTCTCTCTCTACTGTAGGTGGAGCAGCCCGGCCAGGTAGTCGCCTCTCTGGGCAGAGCTGCTCGGCCAGGTAGTCTCTCTCTGGGTATCTTTGACAACGGCCGACTAAGCACCTCTCCATCCCCTCCCATCAGATCCTCCACTTTCTTAACTTTAGGATCAAGTGAAGTGACCTAAAATTAATGGGAGTAACTGGTACTCTGGTGCTTCGTACTTATAATTCGTCGTATAACTAGGTCATGCTTCGTATAATGTAAATCGGAAAATAAAATGGAATTGTTCATGTTTTTCTTTTATTTGTCCTTCCTAGTATTTACAATTTCTTCTCTCGGTGAAAGATGTCGTGGACAAATAATTGACAATTCGATTTCTTTAAATTTTTCACACACACAAATTTAGACCCTCCCGAAGAAGAAAGGTTCAGCGCCAACTCAAGTTGTATAGCAGAATTTATTTTTGGTGAGTTGTCTGACTGGGGTGGTCGTAGCTCTCGGATCGAAGTATTTCTGATCGATCCCAATTCCACCAACTCACGTTGGACAGCAGAAGATCGCCTAAAGATTTGTGTGTGAAAATCACGACAGGGACCCGCACAGCGGCGACGCCGCAGCAGCCCGACCAGGTAGTCTCTCTCTACGTGGAGCAGCCCGGCCAGGTAGTCGCTAGGTCATTCTTCGTTTAATGCGTCATCTACTGTCCTAGGTCATGCTTCGTATAATGTGTCGCACCCCCAGTCAGACGCCTCACCAAAAATAATCCCACAAAAATCTCTCTGGGTGGGAGCAGCCCGACCAGGTAGTCTCTCCTAAATTTTTGTGGGTGTGTCGCCGCAGGAGCCCGGCCAGTTAGTCTCTCTCTACTGTAGGTGGAGCAGCCCGGCCAGGTAGTCAGCTCTCTGGGCGGAGCAGCCCGACCATGTAGTCTCTCTCTGGGTATCTTTGACAACGGCCGACTAAGCACCTCTCCATTCCTTCCCATCAGATCCTCCACTTTCTTAACTTTAGGATCAAGTGAAGTGACCTAAAATTAATGGGAGTAACTGGTACTGTGGTGCTTCGTACTTATAATTCGTCGTATAACTAGGTCATGCTTCGTATAATGTAAATCGGAAAATTAAATGGAATTGTTCATGTTTTTCTTTTATTTGTCCTTCCTAGTTTTTACAATTTCTTCTCTCAGTGAAAGATGTCGTGGACAAATAATTGACAATTCGATTTCTTTACAATTTTTCACACACACAAATTTAGACCCTCCCGAAGAAGAAAGGTTCAGCACCAACTCAAGTCGTATAGCAGAATTTATTTTTGGTGAGTCGTCTGACTGGCGTGGTCGTAGCTCTCGGATCGAAGTATTTCCGATCGATCCCAATCCCACCAACTCACGTTGGACAGCAGAAGATCGCCTAAAGATTTGTGTGTGAAAATCACGACAGGGACCCGCACAGCGGCGACGCCGCAGCAGCCCGACCAGGTAGTCTCTCTCTAGGGGGAGCAGCCCGGCCAGGTAGTCGCTAGGTCATGCTTCGTTTAATGCGTCGTCTACTGTCCTAGGTCATGCTTCGTATAATGTGTCGCACCCCCAGTCAGACGCCTCACCAAAAATAATCCCACAAAAATCTCTCTGGGTGGGAGCAGCCCGACCAGGTACTCTCTCCTAAATTTTGTCTCTCCTAAATTTGTATGGGTGTGTCGCCGCAGGAGCCCAGCCAGTTAGTCTCTCTCTACTGTAGGTTGAGCAGCCCGGTCAGGTAGTCACTTCTCTGGGCGGAGCAGCCCGACCAGGTAGTCTCTCTCTGGGTATCTTTGACAACGGCCGACTAAGCACCTCTCCATTCCTTCCCATCAGATCCTCCACTTTCTTAACTTTAGGATCAAGTGAAGTGACCTAAAATTAATGGGAGTAACTGGTACTGTGGTGCTTCGTACTTATATTTCGTCGTATAACTAGGTCATGCTTCGTATAATGTAAATCGGTAAATAAAATGGAATTGTTCATTTTTTCATTTTATTTGTCCTAGTTGTTACAATTTCTTCTCTCCTAAATTTTTGTGGGTGAAAGATCGTTTCATAACCCAATCGAGGAGCTGAATACGGTGTCGTGTGTGCCTGTATTGGCACAGGTGCACCAACACAGGCAAGACGGTGCAGCAAGCACATAGAATACGGCGGCGGTGGCTGTGCTCCGACGAGCTACACACTCTCCATCTCGCTGTCACGTTTCGTATAATGCGTCGTATAGCTAAGTCATGCTTCGTTTAATGCGTCGTCTACTGTCCTAGGTCATGCTTCGTATAATGTGTCGCACCCCCAGTCAGACGCCTCACCAAAAATAATCCCACAAAAATATCTCTGGGTGGGTGCAGCCCGACCAGGTAGTCTCTCCTAAATTTTGTCTCTCCTAAATTTTTGTGGGTGTGTCGCCGCAGGAGCCCGGCCAGTTAGTCTCTCTCTGCTGTAGGTGGAGCAGCCCGGCCAGGTAGTCGCCTCTCTGAGCGGAGCAGCCCGACCAGGTAGTCTCTCTCTAGGTGTCTTTCACAACGGCCGACTAAGCACCTCTCAATCCATTCCCATCAGATCCTCCACTTTCTTAACTTTAGGATCAAGTGAAGTGACCTAAAATTAATGGGAGTAACTGGTACTGTGGTGCTTCGTACTTATAATTCGTCGTATAGCTAGGTCATGCTTCGTATGTAATGTAAATCGGAAAATAAAATGGAATTGTTCATGTTTTTCTTTTTTTTATCCTTCCTAGTTTTTACAATTTCTTCTCTCGGTGAAAGATGTCGTGGACAAATAATTGACAATTCGATTTCTTTAAATTTTTCACACACACAAATTTAGACACTCCCAAAGAAAAAAGGTTCACCGCCAACTCAAGTCGTATAGCAGAATTTATTTTTGGTGAGTCGTCTCGGAAGGGCAGTGACCAATATGGTGAGCAAAGAGATGAAAGCCAGAATAGACGAGAGAGTCAACGATACCGTGTTAAAGGTTAAGGTGAAAATTTTACGATTTCAGATCAAGGGAATGAAATGTGCCTCCCTGGCGGATGCGACTGTTGGGTACTGCGTCGGTGATAAGTTGCACAACCCCCCGCAGGAACATTTGACTCTATTGAAGAAAATGTTGGCCATTGAATTAACGGCTAATATGTTTGGTCGGTATGCCAAGATACAAGACTTAAAGTCGGCTGAATTATTTAGAGAATCGAACGATACCTTAGAAATTATTCAGAGAGAGCAAGTCATGTGTAACCCCATGTTCTCAGATTTGGACTTCACTCCTCTGGAATATAAGAGCTACAAAGAGAGGAGTAGTTCCGAACGACCGGGCGATGGCGGAGGAGGAGGAGGAAACATGGTTACACATCCGTCACCTTCCTCGACTCCTCTCAGAGTCGAGGAGGGTGATAGCGGCGACGCTACAGGTAATGCCGCCGACTTGATGAGGGGTACTTTAGTGGCCATACCCAAGGGCAACGCAACATCACATTTCAGAGGGGGGTACCGTTCCCAAACCTACACACTCTCCCTCTCGCTGCCACGTTTCGTATTATGTGTCGTATAGCTAGGTCATGCTTCGTTTAATCATGCGTCATCTACTGTCCTAGGTCATGCTTCGTATAATGTGTCGCACCCCCAGTCAGATGCCTCACCAACAATAATCCCACAAAAATCTCTCTGGGTGGGAGCAGCCCGACCAGGTAGTCTCTCCTAAATTTTTGTGGGTGAGTCGCCGCAGGAGCCCGGCCAGTTAGTCTCTCTCTACTGTAGGTGGAGCAGCCCGGTCGGGTAGCCACCTCTCTGGGCGGAGCAGCCCGACCAGGTAGTCTCTCTCTGGGTATCTTTGACGACGGCCGACTAAGCACCTCTCCATTCCTTCCCATCAGATCCTCCACTTTCTTAACTTTAGGATCAAGTGAAGTGACCTAAAATTAATGGGAGTAACTGGTACTGTGGTGCTTCGTACTTATATTTCGTCGTATAACTAGGTCATGCTTCGTATAATGTAAATCGGAAAATAAAATGGAATTGTTCATGTTTTCATTTTATTTGTCCTAGTTGTTACAATTTCTTCTCTCCTAAATTTTTGTGGGTGAAAGATCGTTTCATAACCCAATCGAGGGGCTGAATACGGTTTCGTGTGTGCCTGTGTTGGCACAGGTGCACCAACACAGGCAAGACGGTGCAGCAAGCACATAGAATACGGCGGCGGTGGCTGTGCTCCGACGAGGTACACACTCTCCATCTCGCTGTCACGTTTCGTATAATGCGTCGTATAGCTAGGTCATGGTTCGTTTAATGCGTCGTCTACTGTCCTAGGTCATGCTTCGTATAATGTGTCGCACCCCCAGTCAGACGCCTCACAAAAAATAATCCCACAAAAATCTCTCTGGGTGGGAGCAGCCCGATCAGGTAGTCTCTCCTAAATTTTGTCTCTCCTAAATTTTTGTGGATGTGTCGCCGCAGGAGCCCGGCCAGTTAGTCTCTCTCTACTGTAGGTGGAGCAGCCCGGCCAGGTAGTCGCCTCTCTGGGCGGAGCAGCCCGACCAGGTAGTCTCTCTCTGGGTATCTTTGACAACGGCCGACTAAGCACCTCTCAATCCATTCCCATCAGATCCTCCACTTTCTTAACTTTAGGATCAAGTGAAGTGACCTAAAATTAATGGGAGTAACTGGTACTGTGGTGCCGCGTACTTATAATTCGTCGTATAGCTAGGTCATGCTTCGTATATAATGTAAATCGGAAAATAAAATGGAATTGTTCATGTTTTTCTTTTATTTATCCTTCCTAGTTTTTATAATTTCTTCTCTCGGTGAAAGCTGTCGTGGACAAATAATTGACATTTCGATTTCTTTAAATTTTTCACACACACAAATTTAGACCCTCCCGAAGAAAAAAGGTTCACCGCCAACTCAAGTCGTATAGCAGAATTTATTTTTGGTGAGTCGTCTCGGAAGGGCAGTGACCAATATGGCGAGCAAAGAGATGAAAGCCAGAATAGACGAGAGAGTCAACGATACCGTGTTTGTCCATACTTAGTGTTCTCAAACTAGTATGAACAGTCTCGATGTTACGTAATCTGGGTTGATGTAGCGTTACGTATCGTTCCGTAGTCTTAAGTTGAACGCTTCCATAACCTTGGTCGAATGTTCCATGATTGGGTAGAATATATTATTCTATAGTTGTATATGAGAAAGTATTGTAGGATTATAATTCCCATATATATATATATTTGTATTATTTAAGATTGTTTTTAAGTATCTCATTGTAAAGAAGATGGGATACATTTTCCATATATTATGCGCGTGCGCGGTGTGTCACGACAGAGACAAACATAACGCGCTCGCTCCCTCTCCAACCAACCTACGTCCCAGCTACACACGCTAAGCCTTCTTTTCCTAGTTACTTCACCAGGTGTTTTCGCTTCACTTTTCATCTCATACTCCATATAGTCACTACATCATCATCTTTGTTAATTAGCACAACTTAACGTAAATATCTTGCCTATCCTAGCCTATTGTAGCCTCTCTTCATACGCTGTTTACTTTACTAACCACTTCCAGTCATCTAGCCTATTTTCCGCCATCCTCCAATCACCAGCTGAGTTCATCAAAGGGTAATTATTTCTATATGGTTAATACTCATTCAATATCAATAATATACAGTCCACTTATCTAAATTAACCATAGTGTTAAAGTTTAAGGTGGAAATGTTACGATTTCAGATCAAGGGAATGAAATGTGCCTCCCTGGCAGATGCGACTGTTGGGTATTGCGTCGGTGATAATTTGCACATCCCCCCGCAGGAACATTTGACTCTATTGAAGAAAATGTTGGCCATTGAATTAACGGCTAATATGTTTGGTCGGTATGCCAAGATACAAGACTTAAAGTCGGCTAAATTATTTAGAAAATCGAACGATACCTTAGAAATGATTCAGAGAGAGCAAGTCATGTGTAACCCCATGTTCTCAGATTTGGACTTCACTCCTCTGGAATATAAGAGCTACAAAGAGAGGAGTAGTTCCGAACGACCGGGCGACGGCGGAGGAGCAGGAAACATGGTTACACATCCATCACTTTCCTCGACTAACAGAGTCGAGGAGGGTGATAGCGGCGACGCTACAGGTAATGCCGCCGACTTGATGAGGGGTACTTTAGTGGCCATACCCAAGGGCAACGCAACATCACATTTCAGAGGGGGTACCGTTCCCAAACCTACACACTCTCCCTCTCGCTGTCACGTTTCGTATAATGTGTCGTATAGCTAGGTCATGCTTCGTTTAATCATGCGTCGTCTACTGTCCTAGGTCATGCTTCGTATGATGTGTCGCACCCCCAGTCAGACGCCTCACTAAAAATAATCCCACAAATATCTCTCTTGGTGGGAGCAGCCCGACCAGGTATTCTCTCCTAAATTTTTGTGGGTGAGTCGCCGCAGGAGCCTGGCCAGTTAGTCTCTTTACTGTAGGTGGAGCAGCCCGGCCAGGTAGTCGCCTCTCTGGGCAGAGCTGCCCGGCCAGGTAGTCTCTCTCTGGGTATCTTTGACAACGGCCGACTAAGCACCTCTCCATCCCCTCCCATCAGATCCTCCACTCTCTTAACTTTATGATCAAGTGAAGTGACCTAACATTAATGGGAGTAACTGGTACTGTGGTGCTTCGTACTTATAATTCGTCGTATAACTAGGTCATGCTTCGTATAATGTAAATCGGAAAATAAAATGGAATTTGTTCATGTTTTTCTTTTATTTGTCCTTCCTAGTTTTTACAATTTCTTCTCTCGGTGAAAGATGTCGTGGACAAATAATTGACAATTCGATTTCTTTAAATTTTTCACACACAAATTTAGACCCTCCCGAAGAAAAAAGGTTCACCGCCAACTCAAGTCGTATAGCAGCATTTATTTTTGGTGAGTTGTCTGACTGGGGTGGTCGTAGCTCTCGGATCGAAGTATTTCCGATCTATCCCGATTCCACCAACTCACGTTGGACAGCAGAAGATCGCCTAAAGATTTGTGTGTGAAAATCACGACAGGGACCCACACAGCGGCGACGCTGCAGCAGCCCGACCAGGTAGTCTCTCTCTAGGTGGAGCAGCCCGGCCAGGTAGTTGCTAGGTCATGCTTCGTTTAATGCGTCGTCTACTGTCCTAGGTCATGCTTCGTATAATGTGTCGCACCCCCAGTCAGACGCCTCACCAAAAATAATCCCACAAAAATCTCTCTGGGTGGGAGCAGCCCGACCAGGTAGTCTCTCCTAAATGTTTGTGGGTGTGTCGCCGCAGGAGCCCGGCCAGTTAGTCTCTCTCTACTGTAGGTGGAGCAGCCCGGCCAGGTAGTCACCTCTCTGAGTGGAGCAACCCGGCCAGGTAGTCTCTCTCTGGGTATCTATGACAACAGCTGACTAAGCACCTCTCAATCCCCTCCCATCAGATCCTCCACTTTCTTAACTTTAGGATCAAGTGAAGTGACCTAAAAGTAATGGAAGTAACTGGTACTGTGGTGCTTCTTACATATAATTCGTCGTATAGCTAGGTCATGCTTCGTATAATGTAAATCGGAAAATAAAATGGAATTTTTCATATTTTTCTTTTATTTGTCCTTCCTAGTTTTTACAATTTCTTCTCTCCTACATTTTAGTGGGTGAAAGATCGTTTCATAACTCATTCGAGGGGCCGAATACGGTCTCGTGTGTACCTGCGTTGGCACAGGTGCACCAACACAGGCAACACGGTGCAGCAAGCACACAGAATACGGCTGTGCTCCGACGAGGTACACACTCTCCCTCTAGCTGTCACGTTTCGTATAATGTGTCGTATAGCTAGGTCATGCTTCGTTTAATCATGCGTCGTCTACTGTCCTAGGTCATGCTTCGTATAATGTGTCGCACCCCCAGTCAAACGACTCACCAAAAATATTCCCACAATAATCTCTCTGGGTGGGAGCAGCCCGACCAGGTAGTCTCTCTTAAATTTTGTCTCTCCTAAATTTTTGTGGGTGTGTCGCCGCAGAAGCCAGGCCAGTTAGTCTCTCTCTACTGTAGGTGGAGCAGCTCGGCCACGTAGTCGCTTCTCTGGGCAGAGCTGCCCGGCCAGGTAGTCTCTCTCTGGGTATCTTTGACAATGGCCGACTAAGCACCTCTCCATCCCCTTCCATCAGATCCTCCACTTTCTTAACTTTAGGATAAAGTGAAGTGACCTAAAAGTAATGGGAGTAACTGGTACTGTGGTGCTTCTTACTTATAATTCGTTGTATAGCTAGGTCATGCTTCGTATAATGTAAATCGGAAAATAAAATGCAATTTTTCGTATTTTTCTTTTATTTGTCCTTCCTAGTTTTTACAATTTTTTCTCTCCTAAATTTTTGTGGGTGAAAGATCGTTTCATAACCCAATCGAGGGGCCGAATACGGTCTCGTGTGTGCCTGTGTTGGCACAGGTGCACCAACACAGGCAACACGGTGCAGAAAGCACACAGAATACGGCTGCGCTCCAATGAGGTACACACTCTCCCTCTAGCTGTCATGTTTCGTATAATGTGTCGTATAGCTAGGTCATGCTTCGTTTAATCATGCGTCATCTACTGTCCTAGGTCATGCTTCGTATAATGTGTCGCACCCCCAGTCAGACGCCTCACCAAAAATAATCCCACAAAAATCTCTCTGGGTGGGAGCAGCCCGACCAGGTAGTCTCTCCTAAATTTTGTCTCTCCTAAATTTTTGTAGGTGAGTCGCCGCAGGAGCCCGGCCAGTTAGTCTCTCTCTACTGTAGGTGGAGCAGCTCGGCCAGGTAGTCGCTTCTCTGGGCAGAGCTGCCCGGCCAGGTAGTCTCTCTCTGGGTATCTTTGACAACGGCCGACTAAGCACCTCTCCATCCCCTTCCATCAGATCCTCCACTTTCTTAACTTTAGGATCAAGTGAAGTGACCTAAAATTAATGGGAGTAACTGGTACTGTGGTGCTTCGTACTTATAATTCGTCGTATAACTAGGTCATGCTTCGTATAATGTAAATCGGAAAATAAAATGGAATTGTTCATGTTTTTCTTTTATTTGTCCTTCCTAGTTTTTACAATTTCTTCTCTCGGTGAAAGATGTCGTGGACAAATAATTGACAATTCAATTTCTTTAATTTTTTCACACACACAAATTTAGACCCTCCCGAAGAAAAAAGGTTCAGCGCCAGCTCAAGTCGTATAGCAGAATTTATTTTTCGTGAGTCGTCTGACTGGGGTCGTCGTAGCTCTCGGATCGAAGTATTTCCGATCGATCCCAATTCCACCAACTCACGTTGGACAGCAGAAGATCGCCTAAAGATTTGTGTGTGAAAATCACGAGAGGGACCCGCACAGCGGCGACGCCGCAGCAGCCCGACCAGGTAGTCGCTCTCTATGTGGAGCAGCCCGGCCAGGTAGTCTCTAGGTCATGCTTCGTTTAATGCGTCGTCTACTGTCCTAGGTCATGTTTCGTATAATGTGTCGGACCCCCAGTCAGACGCCTCGCCAAAAATAATCCCACAAAAATCTCTCTGGGTGGAAGCAGCCCGACCAGGTAGTCTCTCCTAAATTTTGTCTCTCCTAAATTTTTGTGGGTGTGTCGCCGCAGGAGCCCGGCCAGTTAGTCTCTCTCTACTGTAGGTTGAGCAGCCCGGCCATGTAGTCGCCTCTCTGGGCGGAGCAGCCCGACCAGGTAGTCTCTCTCTGGGTATCTTTGACAACGGCCGACTAAGCACCTCTCCATTCCTTCCCATCGGATCCTCCACTTTCTTAACTTTAGGATCAAGTGAAGTGACCTAAAATTAATGGGTGTAACTGGTACTGTGGTGCTTCGTACTTATATTTCGTCGTATAACTAGGTCATGCTTCGTAAAATGTAAATCGGGAAATATAATGTAATTGTTCATGTTTATATTTTATTTGTCCTAGTTGTTACAATTTCTTCTCTCCTACATTTTTGTGGGTGAAAGATCGTTTCATAACCCAATCGAGGGGCCGAATACGGTGTAGTGTGTGCCTGTGTTGGCACAGGTGCACCAACACAGGCAAGACGGTGCAGCAAGCACATAGAATACGGCGGCGGTGGCTGTGCTCCGACGAGGTGCACACTCTCCATCTCGCTGTCACGTTTCGCATAATGCGTCGTATAGCTAGGTCATGCTTCGTTTAATGCGTCGTCTACTGTCCTAGGTCATGCTTCGTATAATGTGTCGCACCCCCAGTCCATCTTCAAGATGGTGTGGTAATGGGCTGCCTCACCCTCATCCTGAAACATAGGTAATACCTCAACAATGGTGTATAGGACAGCGTCAGTGGTGAGATCACCATGGTCTTGCGACGTATCCTCGCCCTACTGCTGACGGTCCTCCTCACAGGGGTCAGGGTCCACCGGCACCAGCTCCGGCAAACTCCAGATCATCTGCTGTTGCACGTAACGCGGCATCTGGGAAGAGGAATGAAGCAGACCTCTCTGTATCTTGGGATTCTTCCTTTTTTGTGTATTGCTGTCGTCGTTGGACCAACCTCTACTGGGGACTGACTGGCTTGTACTGAATGTGGCCACACTGAACCAACGCTATTTATACCCCAATGCTAGGGCTAGTGCACCGTTCATCTGGGCAGGGTGCCGATTTGATCTGAAAGTATCCCAAGATCGAGAAATATTTGAGAGTGTCATCCTGAAATATTTACCATCGAAGTATTTCCGATCGCACCCAATGCCACCAACTCACGTTGGACCACAGAAGATCGCCGAAAGATGTGTGTGTTAAAATCACGACAGGGACCCGTACAGCGTCAACGCCACCAGAGGTCATGGCAGTGGCGACACCTGGGGTCAGTGCCGTTACGACCGAGCTCCACCAGTGACAAATAAATACTCTCCCTCAAACACCTCAATTAGCCGTATCCCGAAGGCACTGAAGAGAGTTCTGTTTTCGGCCTTAAGGGGGGTAACCTGCCTTATTTCTCTCCTTTTCTGTCTTTCTAGGCCATTTCAGCATCGACAAAATCAATGGGAATGGTAAAAATAGTAGAAAGAGTGATGTTGACACGAACCTAAGCACATATCTGACGAATGTAGTCCAAGGCCGGGACATAGTGTAACACGATGGGCCATCTCTGTAGAATTATTACGATTTTCCTACACGGTCGGCTCAGAAGGGTTACTAGGGGACATTTTGCCTAGGAAGCTGTCTGAGGTAGCAGGATGTAATATACGAAGCATGACCCCGGTGAACGACACTATATACGAAGCACAGAGCTGGGCACCACAAACAAAAAGTCAAGTCAGCAAACACAAATCAGCAAACCCAGAACATAACTTCAGCAAACACAAATGTGCAAACCTTGTGAAATTTCTAGTCCTCAAATGCAAATATGCAAACGCAAACCGTTTTTTATTAATTTTAAATTTAAACTACAGAATAAGGGTAAATCAATAAATTAAATCTCTAATGTCAATAAATATATATATTTACCTAAATATAATGTTGCCCAACTTCCATGGACCTCAAGGATATACATACAGGCTTTTAAAGCTTGGAAATTGCTGTAAATTGCCAAAACATTCCAGAACGTCAACCGCAGTGAAAGGGTTAATATATATAGCATAGGCCACTTAGTTTGTCCACATGGGCAGTAAAACGTTGGGGCAACTTGTTTATGGGGAGAGTGCTTCAGTAATAATCAGTATTCGCAATTCCGCACCATTCAGGAGGAGGTACGCCGGATCACAGAGGTGCAAGGAGGCGATTTATTCGTGGTCCCCCCTTTGGGAATGGCAATAGGCTATATATGCCTAGATAGGTCTACTTTAGATAGATTAAGTAATTTAATAGAAAGTAGCCTAGGCCTATTAATTTTAATGCTCAGAATAAAGGCCTAGCTTCAGATCAAAATTTAATAAAATTTTATTGTAGGCTAAATTTAGTCTAGGCCTATATGATACTTTCAAAATTAACACTTTCTACTTGACACTAATAAAATTAGTGTGATTATAGGCCTTGGCCTATTCATAGAAGTTAGAACATGCAATATTTAGCCTAGGCCTACATGCTTTGAGGCATTTTGATGGAATTAGTGACTGATTATAGCCTAGACCTAGGCCTAGGCTATATATTAAAGTTAGAACATGCAATATTTAGCCTACATGCTTTGGGGCATTTTGATGGAATTAGTGATTATAGCCTAGACCTAGGCTATATACTGTATATAGAAGTTAGAACATGCAATATTTAGCCTACATGCTTTGAGGCATTTTGATGGAATTAGTGATTGACTGATTATAGCCTAGACCTAGCCTAGGCTATATATATATAGAAGTTAGAAAATGCAATATTATTTAGCCTAAATGCTTTGAGGCATTTTGATAGGATTAGGGTAGCCTAGGCCTAGCCTAATAAAATTACTTATATTAGTAATTAGCCTAGGCTATATAGTCCATGAGCCAGGCCAGATATCGGTACCACCTGGGGTGACTAAACACGAATGGTACTAAAATGTTTATAGAGTGACTGTAAGTACATTAAGATATGATAGCCTTCTCGCACTGGTAGCTTAGTCTAATTTTTTTGATGCAATAGGGGCGCTACCCAAAAATAAAGATTTTTAGCGTGACGCTCGGCGTTTTCCTCATTTTCTTTAAAATCCATCACACAATCATCGCGAAACTTTGAACACCTATGTAGAATTATATTCTCTACCAGAGTTGTTCCTAGGTATTTTTCAAATTTCCTCATATTTCGGAATATACTCTATATTTTGGGTATTTTCCTCTAAATCTAGAATAAATCCTTAAATATGGGGAACATTGAAAAATATATTCTAACAGCTCTTGTAGCTTATTTGATTCTCTACAAGAATTATTCCGATGTGTATTTCAAGTTTCTCCATATTTAGGGGTTTATTTCATATTTGGGGATTTTTTGTTATATTTTGGGGATAATTTATTATTGGAAGGAGCAAACATATGTAGAGTGGTTTCCATGTAATGTGTTTGTTTGTTCATGGTTTAATGGTGATATTTTTTGCAGGTGTGTGTCGACTGTTTGACGGCAGGATGGAACCATCTGCGAGGAAGAGAGCACGGATCGACTGTATCATCCACTGCTCTGATGATGACAGCGATGCTCTGGTGTCACCACAGGATTTGGACTCCTGGAACACATTGCTCAGGGCTGCAGAAATCAGGCAGCATGATCCAGTCCTGGAAGCAGCCAAGGGCCTTGAAGAAGGAGGAATACCACACATACATTATCACCGTAAATGTCGTAGTCTCTTTACAATGAAGAAGTCACTGGATTCTATCCTTGCCAAGGGTGTCAAGATAGAATCAGCAAGCGTCGACCCCAGTAGGAGGGCATCAAGGGATGCCCCTAGTACTAGCAGGGTGTATGCCAAAGTATGTATCTTCTGCGAGAAGTCAAGCAAGTACATAAAAACAACAAAGACAAGGGAGCCACTCATACAGTGTGTTGAGCTACGAGCAGATGAGAAGATTCGCAGAGCAGCAATAAGGAAACTCAACCAGAGAATCCTTGGTTTAGTTAGCAGAGACCTTGTTGCTGCAGAGGGTCACTACCACAAGTCGTGCTACAAACTCTTCACAAAAGATGATTTCCCAGCGGCCGCCAGGTCGGGTGCAGGTGAAAATCAGGAAGAAAGCGAGGAAGCACGCTACGAAGAGGTTGAGACAGAAGCCCTCGAGGAACTCTGCTTGTATATAAGGACCAAATTATTCCCCAACCCAGAGGTACTGCCTATGACAAACCTCACATCTAGGCTTGAGAGATCCATGATGTCCCGTGGTATTATCCAACTGAAACCAGCGACAAAGAAACATGTTCGCCGAAAGATTGAAACCGAGTTTGGAGAATCACTACGCTTTGTCCCAGATGAGAAAGGAAAGCTTCTAATCTATCCACGCAGCCTCTCAATGGACGACCTTGCCCGGCAAGCACACAAAATGGCAAAAGACCTGCAAGAAGCAAGAGCAGCTAACTCTGAAGATGTCTTAACCAAAGCAGGAATGCAGCTGAGGAATGAGATCAATAAACAAGATGTGAGTCAGCCATGGCCTCCCGATACAGATCAGAATGTCATTCCTGCAGCAGTCACTCAATTCCTGCACACCCTGCTGACAGGAGAGTGTGAGTGTGAAACTCCCTCTGAAAGAGCTCAACGTCTTGCCACTTCCTTTGGCAGTGACTTGGTCTTTGCTGTTACCAGTGGCAAGACAAAACCACCCAAGCACGTACTGCTGACCAATGCTGTAAAGTCTTTGACAGGAAACACAGAACTGATCCGAACTCTGAATCGTCTTGGTCACTGTGTGTCTTACTCAATGTTTGAGGAGATCGATACAGCCCTTTGTATCCAGAAGCTGGAATGCTCAAAGGATGACATTCCACTGCCAGCAAACATCTACCCTGGTGTGTTCACAACCCGGGCCTGGGATAACATTGACCGACTTGAAGAGACCCTAAGTGGAGCAGGTACTTCTCATAGAGTCAATGGCATTGCAGTCCAGTCCAAGGTTGCAGGCTCTGTGCCAGAGAAAGTCCTGCCAGAGATTACCAAGTCCAAGATAAGAAGCATCACTCAGACATCATCAATGCTGCCAATATACAATGTTGGGCGGCGGGCAGGGCCACCTAGGATTGAGACTGCGTATGTCGACACTACCAAGGAAGTCCAGGATTCAAAGACAAAGAACCATATCTGGCTTCTTACTCGAATGTCAGACCATGAGGACCAGTCCATCAGCAGTTGGACTGGGTTCAACATCAAAATGCGCAGAGACATTGCAGTGGTTCAGGACACTGTAAGCTACCTGCCCACTATCAATGCTCCCGCAACAGAAATGTCCACCGTTAATGAAATCTTGGAACAAACGCATGCTATCATGCAGTCCTTACAGCTTAACAAGATTGTGTGCGTGTTTGATCAAGCACTCTATGCCAAAGCTGCCGAAGTTATCTGGAAACAAGAGAAGTTCAAGAACATTATCATCAGGATGGGCGTCTTCCACACAATCTGTAATCTCATCTCCACCATAGGAAAGAGGTTTCAAGATGCAGGTCTTAGAGATCTGTGTGTGGAATCAGGTATCATCGCAGAAGGATCAGTGTCAGGAGTGATGAACGGCAAGAGGTACAACAGAGCAGTGAGACTACACAAGCTCGTGTATGAAGCACTGATGAGGCTTGCATGGAAAGGCTTCCTTTCATGGTTAGAAGAAAACCATTCAAGGGACATACACCATCTAGATGAAACACTGAAGGACATCAACAGCTTTCACAGCAATGTGTCTCAGGGACTCTTTCAAGAGCTGATGGAGAGTGAATCATGCACACATATCATGAAGCTTTTCCAAGTTTATCTTGAGACCCTCAGAGATGAACACAACCTCTCAGCATTCTGGATGTCATACCTGGACATGGTTGAGATCATGCTGGACTTAATTCGAGCCTCCAGAGAAGGCAACTGGATGCTCCACCTAGGAGCAATCCGACAGATGATACCGTGGTGTTTTGCCTATGACAAAGTGAACTATGCCCGGTTCCTAACCTACTACTATGCCTTGATGTCTCGACTGCCCATTGAACACCCAGAGGTCCATGAACACTTCATGCAAGGTGGCTTTTCGGTCCAGATCGGTAGCAAGAATCCCTTTGGACGGATCCCTGTGGACCAGACAATCGAAGAGACGATCAACAAAGACACCCAGACACCAGGGGGCACAAAAGGCTTCAGCCTGAAAGGCGGAGCTGTCGCCAGGTACTACCTGACATCGGAGTATCGCAGCAGGTACTTAAGGCAGCTCAGGACTATGGTAGTAGGCCAAAAGTATACTGACTTCAGCCACCCAGACCTACAGATGCCCAGGATTAGAAGAGATGAGGCCGATGTCCAATCTTTAGTTCAACTGATGGAGACCAGCTGGTTGAACCCCTTCAACGCAGAGCAAGAAGATCTTGTCAGTTTGTCAACTGCGACTATGGCACCACCAGAAGTTGTCAAAGACCTTCTAGGGGCCTACAGAATAGGAGAGGATGCATATCAAGCCTTCAAGGAAGAGCGCCTGGAGATCGATACGCCAACTATACAGTTTCATGACACGATGACGAAGACGAAACTGAGAACGTTCACTAACATCAGAATGAAGCCACGCTCACAAGACCATGCCAAGGAGGTTATCTTAAAGGCTGACAGGAACCTATTTGGCCAGATGATCCTTGTTGCCGAGAACAGAAAGCTCAAAATGAGTGATGTCTTGGCTCATCCCCTGGGGCCTTTGCCTTGGGCACTTGCCAGCGGTGATGGGTCTCTCCGCAAGACCAACAAGGCTGCCCTCGCAAAGGAGTTAGAGAGGAATGTTTCTCCTGCAGAAGTGATACCCGAGCCCTCTGCTACCATAATTGATGGGATGAGCCTGGTCCACAAACTGAAGGGAAACGACAAAACTTTTTCACAGCTTGCAGGTACAGCACTGAGTCACGCTGTTCATGAAGGTGCTAAGAGCAGGCGCATTGATGTTGTGTTTGATATCTACAAGGAGACATCCATCAAGGATGCAGAACGAGCCAAAAGAAGTGCAGGCACAGGAATTCATTTCAAGAACATTCAACCTGGGCACAACATCCAGCAGTGGAGAAAGTTACTCGGTAGTTCCTCCAACAAGGCAAGTCTTATCAAGTTCTTGGTAGAAGAATGGAAGGCACCACAGCACAGGGAGAAGCTCAAGGACAAGGAGCTGTATGTCACATGTGAGCAGCGCTGCTTCAAGATCACCAAAGAGCAGTGGGAAGAGGCTCCTGAGCTTAAGTCAACTCAAGAAGAAGCAGACACACGCCTTCTTCTCCATGCACTTCATGCAGCAGAATCTGGGAACAAGTCTGTCATCATCACTGCAGAAGATACAGACGTCATGGTGTTGTGTCTTGGCATGTGCCACAAGATCCCATCCCATCTGTTCCAGAAGTGCGGGACGAAGAACCGGACAAGATTCCTGGATATCACCACACTGAGCCGAACACTGGGAGGCAGCGTGTGTGATTCATTGATTGGTATGCATGCCTTTACAGGCTGTGATTCCGTCAGTGCATTCGCTGGCCGAGGGAAGATGACGACACTCAAGCAGGTGAAGATGGACAAGACATACCAGCATGCTTTTCACGAACTTGGACGCTCATGGGAAGTGTCTCCTGAACTCTTTGAGAAGCTACAGGAAATCACCTGCCACATGTACCTACCATCTACCCACACAACTAAGGTAAACAAGCTTCGGTATGAGCTGTTCTGTGCAAGACGTGGAGAGGTAGAGTCAAGTCAACTCTCTCCTTGTGAGGACTGCCTCTTCATGCATGCACTGCGTGCAAACTACCAGGCTGCGATCTGGAGGAGAAGTCTTCAGAGCCAGCCATTTGTTGCGAACCCAACAGACTGCGGTTGGATGACAGATGAGGACGGTAAGCTTGCCGTCAACTGGATGCGAGGCTCACCAGCACCAGATGCTGTTATGCAGCTACTGTCTTGCAAGTGTGTGCGGTCATGCGAACTCCCTAAGTGTACTTGCCTCAGCAATGGTCTAAAATGCACGGACATGTGCAGGTTACAGACATGTCAGAACAAGGCTATTGAAGAAGAGCCGGTGGCACAACAGTCAGATTCCGAGTCTGACGTAGATGATATTTAGGAGTAGTAATTTGCCATAATAGTATGTACAAGCCCATGGCATGCTTAGTGTGTATTTACAGGACTTGTATTAAATGTGACAATTACTATATGCATTTTGTTGACATTTAGGCATTCCTGTCCCCAAATTTGACATTTTAAAAAATTTCGGAATTTTCGGTAGGGTATGTCTATTCAAGAAGTGATAACGACCATTAAGCTACCAATGTGCAAGGGCTATCATATCAAAACATAAACTAGAGACATGTAGCAAGCTAAAAACACCTAAGAGAATTAGTCACCCTGGGTGGTACCGATATCCCAAAATTCGGGTTTTGGCTCATGGACTAATAGGCCTAGGCTATATTTAGAAGTTAGAACATGCAATATTTAGCCTACATGCTTTGAGGCATTTTGATGGGATTAGTGATTATAGACCTAGGCCTAGGCTATATAGCCTAGGCTATATAGCCTAGCCTATATAGAAGTTAGACTTAGCCTAGGCCTACATGCTTTGAGGCATTTTGATGGGATTAGCGTAGCCTAATAACATTAGTTTAGGTTAAAAATTAACAGGCTATCAATCAAATTAATGATAGCTTAACTTTATAATCTTAAATTAGGCTAGATTATAAAGTTATAAAGCCCTTCTCCAGAGACATCATCTTGGTAATTACAGGCCCATAGAAGGTTTCAAGGTGGGGCCAGGGGTGGCTTAGGTCCTGGATTTCTGCATGCTCTGCAGCATCACTGTCGGATGATGGTGGTGAACTGCTCCCCATGCTGTTGGCAGCTGCGGTAGGCATGATGCTAGGACTCCATGTTCACTTCAATAGGCCGAAAATATAAACAAAGTTGAAGTGCTAGCAGGTTGGAACTCTTGGACTGCTGTGTGTTGTAGGCGTTAGCTCGACGCTTCCTACTAAGTAAGTGAACAAACGTGAAGAGCCGATGTATAGGCCTAGATTCCAGAACACAGGTAGTTGGCTTGGTCAAATGACTTTTTTTGGCTGGAGCTGCAGGAGCGGCCCAGGGCTGGCTGGCGGCTGGAATTTTTATTTTGCGGACTCGAGGTTTTGCAACATGGAGGTACTTTCCAGAGCTTCAAACCCGCAAGTAGGCAGCCATTTTGGCGCCAACGCTAATTCGCCAACAAAATGACACTTCCGCCATGGCGGAATTGGCTATTTGCGGAAGTGTTGGCTAAAGTGCCCAGCTCTGACGAAGCATGACCTCAGCGAACGACGCATTATATGAAGCATGAGCTACCAGATGGCACACTGACTGGGACAACAAAGCACTAGCCAGAGAAAAGGAGAGACATAGAAAACATTTGGATTTGGAAAGTTACAAAAACAAGGAAGCGAGTAGTATAATTTAATTATTTTTATTTGGCAAACTGTACACATAATTAAATGAAATAGGGTCGAGGTGAGAGACATACGGTAATAACATTTTGCCAGTTGATCCACATGTCAAAGGGTTATCGCGCTCAAATTCCAACCTGACCTCAAATAACTCAGTAAGACCATTTCACCCCGCAAGGGTTAAGTGATGATATCTTAATTAAGGTTACATTCCTTCATACTCAGATGGTGTAGAAGGATTTCGTTCGTTGTTTGTGTCAATCTTGATGCCGAGCTGACGTACTACATTCTCCAGAAACATGGAATTTTGCTGCAGGAACATGACATTTTGCTGCTGAAACATGAACATTTGCTGCTGAAGTGTTTCATTCTCTGGCCTGAGACTACTCTGCTGCCTCAGTAATTGTTCCAAAGTGATGATAGACACCCTGGTGCCTTGTTGTCCAGCTTGTGTACCATTAGCCTGCTGTCCTGTAGCAGACGTCTGCCCTTGTACAGGTGCAACTTGATAAGTCGTTCTTGTCTGTTGCAACAGACATCGTGAAGCAACCAACCGGGTCCGACACGAATGGTTTGCACTCTGAGGATGAACAGGCATAAAGAGTACCGGTCCAGAATGAGTATTAACATGCAAGATGTTGGGAGCATAACGAACAGCCTGCTGGGGCGTCAGGTGGATGATCGTTTATTGTTGAGGTACCCAGCAGGAAGGTCAATTGTCTGGGCAGCAGGAGGAGAAGGTATGACAGGGAAAGGGGTGGTGGTGGCAGTGCCAACAGGAGTGGTAAGGGTGGATGAAGCCTGAGTTTGGCCCAGAGGTCTCTTGCGTAGGAGGACCTGTGGCACTTGGACTGAGGTTCCCGAAGGCCTCATCGTCATGTGATGAAGTTGAGTACCTAACTTGGCCACAGCAACATCCGATTCGGAGAGTCGTGTTGGTGGGACATTACGCAGGTTAGTGATGATACCAGGCAGTTGGGGGTTGATGGGCACGGTGGCTGCTAGGGAGGACACGCGGCCCAGATCACAGCTGGATGGTGCGTCTAAACGGTCATACCCGCTACCAGGTACCCGTACAAGGGAATGGGAAATATCCCCAGCTTCATCCGGTGCCACCATCTTGGCTCAACCTCTATCCACAAGTGTGCAGGCGATTGTGTGCTGGGCTATATTATGCAGTGAACACAGCAAGGAAAGGAGGAGGTATGGAGAAGTAAGAGTTTAGTTATACTGGCGGCTAAAGTAGACGGCACACTGACCGGGTACAGGAAGCACTAGACAGCACACTGACTGAGTATACGAAACAATAGACGGCACACTGACTGGGTACACGAAGCACTGGACGGCACACTGATTGGGTACACGAAGCACTGGACGGCACACCGTGGACCAGGCTTCTCCTAAGGGGTACCAGTTCGAGCCGGCGCATGCAGCTGGCCGCCAATGGCATGTTTGACCTCACCGCCTTAATGGACACGAAAACCGGGTATCTGAGACAGAGAGACGCTGTCGACTTGACATTGGGGGCGGAGGCGTGCGCCAATGCCAAATTCTTTATAGCCGCTAAGAATAAAGGTCCAAGTTTCGTGAAGGGTTCCTACGAATGGTTCCAGCACGTCCTGGCATCTGCAAGCCAGGCGCTCCGGCTGGACATGATGGACGTGTGTGCCAAAGCCTATCGGGAAAGACTGTCCGAAATTAACCTGAATGCAGTTTTGAACAAAGTGAGCAGCGAAGGTGAGAATTTTAAACACCAGAAAGATCCCATTGATGTGAGCAAACACCTTCTAGGTTATTTGAAGTTAACTCTCTCAGACATATATGAAGCGATCGCGTCATATGGCAGAGTTAACCAAAAACACATATGACGCGATCGCGTCATATGGATTTATT